>JAIPMN010091068.1:0-15075 GCA_020650975.1 Apostichopus californicus | reverse complement strand
ATTATTTGGGTGTCGTGAAGACTAGGACAACTCCTTATCACCCGCAGTCTGTTGGAATGGTCGAACGATTTAATAGGACACTTGAATCAATGCTGGCAGTTGTATTGGCCCCGGATCAACGTGATTAGATCGATAGCTGTCCTACTTGAATATGACCTATAACTCCTTCCGCCGTGCAGGAGACCACTTGATTCGACATGTGTGACGATAAGACCCAACCTAGGCGTAATAAAGGACCAATCGGCCCTACCGTACATTGCACCAAAGACAGACCCAAAAGAACACGGACACGACCAGACCGATGCGGCTGGGGGAGGAGTGGGGGGCATTGAACAGTAACGGCACCTTTTCACGCATAGTTTTCTTTCTGTTTGTTCTTTCAGATTGCGGGTTATGGCTCCAACAAAGAATAATCTGTGGTAGCTTATATAGGAGGTCTTTATTGATCACTGAAATATTGCAACTGTGTGTACCAAGCAAGATACTATCAAGTTTTCTATCGTAAAATTCGAGTATATTCCATCTCGTTTTCTTAATTTCGAACCTACACGAAAAGAAACAGATACGGGCCTCTCTATGGCTCCTGTCGGGTGTTGACCCTCTTACCCGACATATTGTTGTTTCACTGAACGTCATTGCTTGGCTTTGCCGGCGTTGGCTCCTTCGTTGGGCAATCCCGCTTAAAGTACCCGCGCTGTCTGCAATTTCAACAGCTATTAGGTGAACGTTCCCGATCTCCGTTGGGCCTTCGTCTGCCCCGATTTTTGAAAGACGGTTGGCTCCAGTCTGTTTTGATCGCTACCATTAGCTACTCTATGCATTTGTTGAGCTGAATAGAGCGATTTTAAGTTCGTCTAAGTTACCATTCTGCACGCCTGCCTCGGGCCCCTTGGTACCAAAGTCTGAGACACTGTTGCCACTGACCTTTTCTCCGATTCCGGTCTCTCTGTGTACTCTCTTCAGTATGCGCCGTACGCACTGCCTTACGTTGGGGGAAATGCCCGCTGTCGCTCCACTGTATAGAAGGCCTATATTTCAAGTGAAGCCTGTACAGCTTCATCTAGGGTCCGAGGTCGTGCTTGGTGTACTCCTAACCTCGTATCGGACTATTCTAACGCATCGATGAAGTGAGCACGGGCCAGGACGTTCCTGCATATCACAGGTAGCCCCAATATAGCCAGAGCGTGTCAGCCGTTGATATCATAAGCCAACTGGGGTATCGTCTTTCCTTTAGCTCTGGTACGATTCCTTAGTTGTATACGTTTCAGCTCGGTTTGACGTCTTGGATCAAATCGCTTGGATAGGGCATCCACTAGAGCATGGTAAATTCTCTTGCGACTAGCAGTTAGATCTGCTAGGACGGATTGTCCTTCGCCCCGAAGCCTTGCTGCCAGGCACATTGCCTTTATGTCTTCGCCCCAGTGATGTAACTCTGCTACAAGTTCAAACTGTGCTAGGTAGTCCTCCCATGGGGTGTGTCCATTAAATGCATCGGGCCAATCCCCGACGTCTCGTTAAAATTGTAACGTCTCGCTCTGTTATCCGGATTATATCGTCTTGATCGTTCATCGTCCATTCGGTAGTGTGATTCCTTCGCGTCCCGACTGTCTCTTCTTCATTCATCACGAAGCGGAATCCCTCCGCATGCGGAATAATCGGGGTACTGGGTTGCCTTTCCGATATTTATGTCCCTGGGGTGACTTCAGTATTCTCTAACGTCAAGGGAAAAGGGATAACCTGGGCTGTGACACTTGCTGAATGGGTTGGTAGCTCGAAATGGTTACGCTTAACCCGCCGCCTTCCTGGTTCTCATCTCGGCTAGATTTGTAAGGACATTGGTTGGAGGAACAAGATCAGATCCAACACTGGATCGATGGTCAGCATATTCGTCTATCAGCAGCCACTTTGACTCTGGATTCCTATCTTCATGATTTGAGTGACCCCACGGGTCGGATATTTCCTCCCGACTGCTTTGAGAGTCCATTAATCAAAAGATACTACACTGCCACCAATTGTAACGCTTCCTGAGTCCGTCAGGATCTTCCAACTAATGAACCTAACCCAGAGATCGCAAGTCTTAATAAGGACAGAATCTCACAGAAGATAATAAAACAGAATCGTTAAATTTTTCTGTAATACCTTGCTTGAGGCGTTTTTTTTCAATGATAAATTCGAGACGAGCACTGACTTATATAATAACATGCAAAAATCAGATAATATACAAATCATTAAATGAAGATAAAGCTGCTTAGAATTTATGGGTTTCTTGCGTAACCGGAGTAAACTCTTCGTGCGTCACTGGCGTTACTTTCTGTGCGTAACCGGCGAAGCTTCGCGCGTCAATGGCGTAACACTTCATGCATTACCGTCGAAACTTCTTGCGTCACTGATGTTACACTAGGTCCGTAACCGGCGTAAACTCTTCGTGCGTCACTGTCGTTACACTTGGTGCGTAATCGGCGTAAACCCTCCGTGCGTCACTGGCGTTACACTCTGCTTTCTTCTTCTTTACTTGGGTTTAGGCTACTATTCACACACACGCATCGTTGTCTCAATTAGGAGTCCCGAAAAAAGCACATGTCTCTCTTCTACTTTCAAGCGCACCAGTTGTGCAAGTAGAGATTTCCAGGAATTCATGGTAGCGCGATGTCGTGACCCAGGTAGACAGAAAGGCGGGAAGCCGCAAAGGGAAACCGGGCCAGATAGCTGCCCTCGCCAATCAATACAACACTACAACTACAAAAAAAAAATTGGGTTAAACAGGACATCAGCACAGAAACGAGAAAAAGATCTAAAATCAGTAAGTCAAAATCAGGGGTTTTATTACGGCGCTACATATGTACACTCGTTCGCTACAATACCCCTTCCTCACTGAAATGCGTCCCTCATTTTGGTTATCTCTCGTCGTTTTCTTTTCTTTTGGAACAAAAACCTTAACAAAAATCTTCTTTCTTTTCTTGTCTTTAAGGTTGGGGGCTGCTTTCTAAATATGCACCTAAATCATTTTCCAGCACTCTCCCATCAGGGAATGTCAGCACCTTGGTTGTCCTCCCCAACATCGTCCCGTCTTCGTTGATTCGGTAACCATAACTTCTTTCATCCTTATAAAGGCACATGTCGTTGACCTCCTTCTCTGCTCTCTTAATTTCTTCCACGACCGAGGTTTCCTTCCTGTCTACAGGCTCAATGTAGGGAGTCGAGGTGGGAGGTACCCCAATAGAGAGGTACATCATCCTCGTTCTGGCTACTACAAGGTTCGTCTACTGCGGCATTTCTTTCTTTGGAATTCGGTCGTTAAGAATCTATCTTCCTGCGATGAGGGAGGTCCTGACTTGGTGTGTCTGACTTGGAGCTTGTGCTGGAGCGGTGAACCCGATTATATGTCAATGGAGGTCCCCTTTCATGTCAGTGACATAAGACCAGTCTTCACACTGCCATCTCCTTCACTGGTGTTTGTCTTTCGCATGCCTTCTAAGGGTGTCTATCGCCACGAACTGCAACCCACATTCTCGACATCGAAATTCCGTTAAAGAAATGGAAAGGGCTCTCTTAAGTCTGATGCCCCCTCTATCTGCTGTTCTGCTCTTCATTGTTGGAGCCATAACCCGCAATCGGAAAGAACAAACAGAGAGAAAGCTATGCGTGAAAAGGAGCCGTTACTGTTCATTGCCCCCCTCCCCCACACCTCCCCAGCCGCATCGGTTCGGTCGTGTCCGTGTTCTTTTGGGTCTGTCTTTGGTGGACATGTCACACATGTCGTTGAAGAGATTATCTGCAGGCCGATCCTGAGACACACTACATTTGTTCGTGGCCGCCATCTCGCTGATACTATTTTTGGAAGTATTATTCTCCGATTGCCCTTCTGCAACGCCCTCTTCATCATCGCCATCCTGAGGACGGATGTTCTTTGCAGCAGTTGTCCACCGAGTTATGTTGGTTCCTTCGTATTTTCGGATACGATTGAAGTGAATAATTTTCAGTTTCTCTCTCGGGCCAAACTTCAATCTATACAGGATGTCGTTGATCCTATTTACTGTTTGAGCAGGGCCGAAGCTCAGAAGGAAAGGAAAATTAAAGACCTATAATACTGGCAAACCTTTACAACGAATAGCAATCGACATCATAGGGCCACTGCCTATTACGGAAGTTGGCCGCAAATACAATCTCGTTATTTAAGATTACTTCGAAATGGACAGAGGCTGTGGCAATGAAGAACCAGGAAGCCAGTACCGTTGACAGAATATTAATTGAAGACTTTGTCTACCGACTGGGAATCCCTGGAGAAGCTCACTACGATGAGGGCATCCAATTCAAAGCATCTCTTTCAAGACGTATGTCGATTATTTGGGTGTCGAGAAGACTAGGACAACTCCTTATCACCCGCAGTCTGTTGGAATGGTCGAACGATTTAATAGGACACTTGAATCAATGCTGGCAGTTGTATTGGCCCCGGATCAACGTGATTGGATCGATAGCTGTCCTACTTGAATATGACCTACAACTCCTTCCGCCGTGCACGAGACCACTTGATGCGACATGTGTGACGATAAGACCCAACCTAGGCGTAATAAAGGGCTAATCGGCCTTACCGTACATTGCACCAAAGACAGACCCAAAAGAACACGGACACGATCAGACCGATGCGGCTGGAGAGGGGTGGGGGCATTGAACAGTAACGGCACCTTTTCACGCATAGTTTTCTTTCTGTTTGTGTTTTCAGATTGCGGGTTATGGCTCCAACAAAGAATAATCTGTGGTAGCTTATATAAGAGGTCTTTATTGATCACTGAAATATTGCAACTGTGTCTACCAAGCAAGATACTATCAAGTTTTCTATCGTAAAGTTCGAGTATATTCCATCTCGCTTTCTTAATTTCGAAACTACACGAAAAGACACAGATGCGGGCCTCTCTATGGCTCCTGTCGGGTGTTGGCCCTCTTACCCGACATATTGTTGTTTCACTGAACGTCATCGCTTGGCTTTGCCGGCGTTGGCTGCTTCGTTGGGCAATCCCGCTTAAAGTACCCGCGCTGTATGCAATTTCAACAGCTATAGTGTGAACGTTCCCGATCTCCGTTGGGCTTTCGTCTGCCCCGATTTTTGAAAGACGGTTGGCTCCAGTCTGTTTTGATCGCTACCATTAGCTAATCAATTCATTTGTTGAGCTGAATAGAGCAATTTTGAGTTCGTCCAAGTTACCTTTCTGCACGCCTGCCTTGGGCCCCTTGATACCAAAGTCTGAGACACTGTTGCCACTTTTCTACGATTCCGGTCTCCCTGTGTACTCTCTTCAATATGCGCCGTACGCACTGCCTTACGTTGGGGGAAATTCCCACTGTCGCTCCACTGTATAGAAGCCCTATATTCCAAGTGAAGCCTGTACAGCTTCATCTAGGGTCCGAGGTCGTGCTTGGTGTACACCTAACCTCGTATCGGACTATTCTAACGCATCGATGAAGTGAGTACGGGTCAGGACGTTCCTGCAGATCACAGGTAGCCCCAATGTAGCCAGAGCGTGTCCGCCGTTTGATATCATGAGCCAACTGGGGTATCGTCTTTCCCTTAGCTCTGGTACGATTCCTTAGTTGTATACGTTTCAGCTCGGTTTGACGTCTTGGATCAAATCGCTTGGATAGGGCATCCACTAGAGCATGGTAAATTCTCTTGCGACTAGCAGTTAGATCTGCTAGGACGGATTGTCCTTCGCCCCGAAGCCTTGCTGCCAGGCACATTGCATTGATGTCTTCGCCCCAGTGATGTTACTCTGCTACAAGTTCAAACTGTGCTTGGTAGTCCTCCCATGGGGTGTTTCCATCAAATACATCGGGCCTAATCCCCGACGTCTCGTTAAAAGTGTAACGATTCGCTCTTTTATCCGGATTATATCGTCTTGATCGTTCATCTTCCATACGGTAGTGTGATTCCTTCGCATGCCGACTGTCTCCTCTTCATTCATCACGAAGCGGAATCCCCCCGCATGCGGAATAATCGGGGTATTGGGTTGCCTTTCCGATATTTATGTCCCTGGGGTGACTTCAGTATTCTCTAACGTCAAGGGAAAAGGGATAACCTGGGCTGTGAATATTGCTCAATGGGTTGGTAGCTCCAAATGGTTACGCTTAACCCGCCGCATTCCTGGTTCTCATCTCGGCTGGATTTGTAAGGACATTGGTTGGAGGAACAAGATCAGATCCAACACTAAATCGATGGTCACCATATTCGTCTACCAGCAGCCACTTTGACTCTGGATTCCAATCTTAATGATTTGAGTGACCCACGGGTCGGATATTTCCTCTCGACTGCTTTGAGAGTCCATTAGTCAAAAGATACTACACTGCCACCAATTGTAATGCTTCCTTGAGTCCGTCAGGATCTTCTAACTAATGGACCTAACCCAGAGAACGCAAGTCTTAATAAGGACACAATCTCACAGAAGATACGAAAACAGAATCGTTAAATATTTCTGTAATACCTTGCTTGAGGTGGTTTTTTTTTCAATGATAAATTCGAGGCGAGCACTGACTTATGTAATTACATGCAAAATATAGATAATATACAAATCATTAATTGAAGATAAAGCTGCTTAGAATTTATGGGGTTCTTGCGTAACCGGCGTAAACTCTTCGTGCGTCACTGGCGTAACTTTCTGTACGTAACCGGCGAAGCTTCGTGCGTCAATGGCGTAACACTTCATGCATTACCGGCGAAACTTCTTGCGTCACTGGTGTTACACTAGGTGCGTAACCGGCGTAAACTCTTCGTGCGTCACTGTCGTTACACTTGGTGCGTAATCGGCGTAAACCCTCCGTGCGTCACTGGCGTTACACTCTGCTTTCTTCTTCTTTACTTGGGTGTAGGCTTCTATTCACACACACGCATTGTCGCATCGTTGTCTCAATTAGGAGTCCCGAAAAAAGCACCTGTCTCTCTTCTACTTTTAAGCGCACCAATTGTGCAAGTAGAGATTTCCAAGAATTCATGGTAGCGCGATGTCGTGACCCATGTAGACAGAAAGGCGGAAAGCCGCAAAGGGAACCCGGGCTAGATAGCTGCGCTCGCCAATCAATACAACACTACAACTACAAAAAAGTCGGGTTAAACAGGACATCAACACAGAAACGGAAAACAAATCTGAACATCAGTAAGTCAAAATCAGGGGTTTTATTACGGCGCTACATATGTACACTCGTTCGCTACAATACCCACTCCTTTCGGGAGTCCTCCGCATTTTGGTTATCTCTCGTCGTTTTTCTTTTCTTTTTGAACAAAAACCTTAAAACAAAATCTTCTTTCTTTTCTTGTCTTTAAGGTTGGGGGCTGCTGTCTAAATATGCACCTAAATCATTTTCCAGCACTCTCCCATCAGGGAATGTCAGCACCTTGGTTGTCCTCTCCAACATCGTCCCGTCATCGTTGATTCGGTAACCATAACTTCTTTCATCCTTATAAAGGCACATGTCGTTGACCTCCTTCTCTGCTCTCTTAATTTCTTCCACGACCGAGGTTTCCTTCCTGTCTACAGGCTCAATGTAGGGAGTCGAGGTGGGAGGGACATCATCCTCGACCTGGCTACTATAAGGTTCGTCTACTGCGGCCTCTCTTTCTTTGGAATTCGGTCGTGGAGTTTCTCTCTTCCTGCGATCATGGGGGTCCCTGACTTGGAGCTTGTGCTGGAGCGGTGAACCCGATTATATGTCGATGGAGGTGATCTTCCTGGCAGTGACATAAGACCAGTCTTCACACTGCCATCTTCTTCACTGGTGTTTGTCTTTCGCATGCCTTTTAAGGGTGTCTATCGCCACAAACGAACGAAGAGGCTCTCTTAAGTCTGATGCCCCCACTTTCTGCTGTTCTACTCTTCTTTGTTAGAGCCCTACCCGCAATCTGAAACAACAAACAGAAAGAACGCTATGCGTGAAAAGGAGCCATTACTGTTCAATTCCCTCCACCCCTCCCCGGCCGCATCCCCGGTCGTGTCCGTGTTCTTTTGGGTCTGTCTTTGATGCAATGTACGGTAGGGCCGATTGGCCCTTTATTACACCTAGGTTGGGTCTTATCGTCACACATGTCGAATCAAGTGGTCTCGTGCATGGCGGAAGGAGTTGTAGGCCATATTCAAGTAGGACAGCTATCGATCCAATCACGTTGATCCGGGACCAATACAACTGCCAGCATTGATTCAAATGTTCTAAAAAATCGTTCGACCATTCCATCAGACTGCGGGTGATAAGGAGTTGTCCTAGTCTTCACGACACCCAATTGTCGACATACGTCTTGGAAGAGAGATGCTTCGAATTGTATGCCCTGATCGGAGTGAGTTTCTCCAGGGATTCCCAGTCGGTAAACGTAGTCTTCAATTAATATTCTGTCAACGGTAATGGCTTCCTGGCTTCGTTGCCACAGCCTCTGTCCATTTCGAAGTAATCGTAAATAACGAGATTGTATTTGCGGCCAACTTCCGTAATAGGCAGGGGCCCTATGATGTCGATTGCTATTCGTTGTAAAGGTTTGCCACTATTATAGGTCTTTAATTTTCCTTTCCTTCTGAGCTTCGGCCCTGCTCAAATAGTAAATAGGATCAACGACATCCTGTATAGATTGAAGTTTGGTCCGAGAGAGAAACTGAAAATTATTCACTTCAATCGTATCCGAAAATACGAAAGAACCAACATACGTCGGTGGACAACTGTTGCGAAGAACATCCTTCCTCAGGATGGAGATGATGAAGAGGGCGTTGCAGAAGGGCAATCGGAGAATAATACTTCCAAAAATAGTATCAGCGAGATGGCGGCCACAAACAAATGTAGTGTGTCTCAGGATCGGCCTGCAGATAATCTCTTCAACGACATGTGGGACGATAAGACCCAACCTTGGCGTAATAAAGGGCCAACCGGCCCTACCGTAAATTGCACCAAAGACAGACCCAAAAGAACACGGACACGACCGGACCGATACGGCTGGGGGAGGCTTGGTCGAGGGGTCAATGAACAGTAACGGCTCCTTTTCACGCATAGCTTTCTCTCTGTTTGTTCTTTCAGATTGCGGGTTATGGCTCCAACAATGAAAAGCAGAACAGCAGACACAAGGGGCATCAGACCTAAGAGAGGCTCGTCAATTTTTTCCACGGATTTTCGATGTCGAGAATTTGGGTTGCAGTTCGTGGCGATAGACACCCTTAGCAGACATGCGAAAGACATGCACCAGTAAGATGGCAGTGATGGCAGCAAAGCAAAAGCTCCAAGTCAGACAATTCAAGTCAGGACCTCTCTGATCGCAGGAAGAGAGAGAGACTTTACGACCGAATTCCAAAGAAAGAGAGGCCGCAGTAGACGAGCCTTGTAGTAGCCAGGTCGAGGATGATGTCCCTCTCTATTAGGGTACCTCCCACCTCGACTCCCTACATTGAGCCTGTAGACAGGAAGGAAACCTCGGTCGTGGAAGAAATTAAGAGAGCAGAGAAGGAGGTCAACGACATGTGCCTTTATAAGGATGAAAGAAGTTATGGTTACCGAACCAACGATGACGGGACGATGTTGGGGAGGACAACCAAGGTGCTAACATCCCTGATGGGAGAGTGCTGGAAAATGATTTAGGTGCATATTTAGACAGCAGCCCCCAACCTTAAAGACAAGAAAAGAAAGAAGATTTTGTTTTAAGGTTTTTGTTCAAAAAGAAAAGAAAAACGACGAGAGATAACCAAAATGAGGGACACATTTCAGTAAGGAAGGGGTAGTGTAGCGAACTAGTGTACATATGTAGCGCCGTAATAAAACCCCTGATTTTGACTTACTGGTGTTCAGATTTGTTTATTCCTTTCAGTGCTGATGTCCTGTTTAACCCCACCTTTTTTTAGTTGTAGTGTTGTTTTGATTGGCGAGGGCGGGTACCTAGCCCGGGTGCCATTTGCGGCTTCCCGCCTTTCTGTCTACATGGGTCACGATCCCGTGCTACCGTGTTTTTCTGGAAATCTCTACTTGCACAATTGGTGCGCTTGAAAGAAGAAAGAGAAACACGTGCGTGTTTGGGGACTCCGAATTGAGACGTCGATGCGACAACCCGTGTTTTTGAATAGTAGCCTACACCCAAGTAAAGAAGAAGAAAGCAGAGTTTTGCACGGTATAGGGTAACCATTTGTTTTTACTAAGTTCAGACTCAGGGAGCTCTGATCCCTAGGAGTACGGATACGCCAGGGTTTGGGAGTACTGCTGGATTTGGCAATTTTGGGACCGGGATTTTTACCCAAGGAGTCGAGTAATCTTAGAGGCTGGCCTATGTAGGAGCAACGGGAAAAAGTTCGACTTATCGTGTGACAAGGAGGTTATCGGCTAGGCGAAGGCTGTGTAAAAGTCTTGTTGACAGGTCAATTATATGCTATTCATTCCCGTATGATAGAGTGAGAAAACGGAAGTCTAAGTGTAAATCCAGTGACACACGGACACTTTACGCCAGTTACGCACGGAGTGTAACGCCAGTGACGCACCAAGTGTAACGCCAGTGACGCACGAAGTGTAACGCCAGTTACGCACGGAGTGTTTACGCCAGTTACGCACCAAGTGTAACGCCAGTGACGAACGAAGCTTCGCCTGTTACTCACAGAGTGTATCTTAAGTGACGCACGTGGAAGGTTCGCCAGCTACGCACGAAGTGTAACACCGTTTACGCACGAAGTGTAACCCCAGTGATGCATCGAGACTTTACTCCGGTTACGCACGTTGTGTAACGTCATTTACGCCTGAAGAATTTACGCCAGTTACACACGAAGTATAACGCCACTGACGTACGAAGCTTTGCCGTTTATGCACAGTAGGAACAGCATTGACGCATCTAGCTTCGCCTGTTACTCAACAAGATTAACGCCAGTAACGCACGGAGTGTAACTTCGGTTACACACGAAGAGTTTAAGCCAGTTACGCACGAAGTGTAACGCCACTGACGTACGAAGCTTTGCCGTTTGTGCACAGTAGGAACAGCATTGACGCATCTAGCTTCGCCTGTTACCCAACAAGATTAACGCAAGTGACGCACGGAGTGTAACTTCGGTTACACACGAAGAGCTTAAGCCAGTTACGCACGAAGTGTAACGCCAATGACGCACGAAGCTTCGCCTGTTACGCACAGAAGGTAGCGCCAGTGACTCACGGAGCTTCACCGGTTACACAGAGAGTGTCATGCCAGTGACACACGATGAGTTTACTCCGTTTACGCACAAAGTGTAACGCAAGTGACGCACGTGTAAGTTTGCGCCGATTACGCACGGAGTGTAACACTTAGTGACGCACGAAGTTTCGCCGGTGACGCACCTAGTGTTACGCCAATGACGCACGGAGGGCTTACGCCGGTTACGCACCAAGTGTAACGACAGTGACGCACGAAATTTCGCCCGTAACGCATGAAGTGTTACGCCTTTGACGCACAAAGCTTCTCCGGTTACGCACAAAAAGTAACGCCAGTGACGCACGAAGAGTTTACGCCGGTTACGCAAGAACCCCATAAATAAGCAGCTTGATCTTCATTAAATGATTTGTATCATATCTGATTTTCTCATGTAATTATTTTAGTCAGTGTTCGCCTCGAGTTTGTCCTTGAAAGTAAACGTCTCAAGCAAGGCATTACAGGAAATTCAACGATTCCGTTTTCTTATCTTATGTGAGATTCTGTCCTTATTAAGACTTGCGTTCTCTGAGTTAAGTCCATTAGTTGGAAGATCCTGATGGACTCAAGGCAACGTTACAGTACTATGTATTTATGTTTTCAATGATAAGTGTTTGATATTGTAACGTCACTTCACTGTCTGGTGGGGTATTCTTTAAAGCTTGGTTTGGCGAAAGAGATCTCGAAAAAAGATGGTAATGCAGAAAATATTCAAGTGCCCGTGGCACAGTGGTACCGTGTATTCAACCTCCTTTAACACACAAGGGTCACGAAATGTTATGCTAACAATGTACGGCTCTTACAGCTATCCTTACTATACGCGAAACATCAACTATTAACGCAATTACGCATCACCCCTAACACGGTGTTAAACGCAGCGTCCAGCGCTGCGCCTAACGCAGCGCCCCAACCCAGCGTTCAACGCGGCGCCACACTAAGTGTAAAACGCAACGTACAATGCAGCGAACAAATATGAAATTGGATCGAAGGCTACAGAGTTAATTTACGTTGTCAATACCACTGCACCGTGTCTAACTGTTCGTAGATATTGTAAGTGCTCAGAATATCATTTAATACATTTGTGAGTGGTATGAATTGTTAGTATACTGCACTATTGCACTGAGGAAGATTAAGCACAGTTATTTAGCTTTATCGTTCTTTATACGTTCGTAAGGATCATCTCTCTTCGGTCAATGGATATACTTCAGTCAGTCCGTAATAAGCAGCATTAGTGCATTATAGGTCCTAGTTCAGCTATCAGAAAGGAAGCAAGGTAAAATGATCCACATTACGGTCATTTGGTCCATCGGTTGTTTCTTAGTGTATTTACATTGGTTAATGGCGTTGTTGACACCTTAAAGTTAACTCTGTGTAGCCGTTAACCTGATTTCGTATTTGTACGTTGCGTGTAGCGCCGCGTTGGTCGCTGCGTTGGTAGCTGCGTTTAGCGCCGCGTTTTACGTTGCGTTGTACGTTGCGTCATTCGCTACGAGTAGCACCGCGTTGTGCCCTGAATTGTGCGCTGCGTGTACTGCCACGTTGTACGCTGCGTTTTAGACGCCGCTTTTGGGTATTGTGTAATTGCGACGTTCTGCGTAATTCAAGGATAACTGTTAGAGCCTTATATTGTATGCTTACTATTTTATGAACCTTGTATGCTAAGGGAGGTTTGAAAAAGGGTACCACTGTGCCACGGGCACTTAAACATCTACTCCATTTCCATCTTTTTGTCGAGACTCTCTTTTACCAACCCCAGCTTTAAATACTGTGTTGTATCACTTGCTGACTGTTGGTGAAATGCGCAAAGGGAAACCAGACCAATATGCCTATGTTTAACCCCTTTGACGATAGCCTAAGTAGTGACAGGTTTGCCTGGGCCTTACGGTGAGAAAGCATCCGGATGGGAGTCTGTTAGGATTGTCAGAGGAGGCGATTCACCGGTGGCCAGCAAAGTGGTAGCGAGGGAGAGAAGCTACAGGACGGTGCCTTATCAGACAGCCAGCTTCACGGGGGATGGCGGTCGGACTAACAAAGGAGAATGTGGACCAGATTGGGAGCCCTTTTTAGGAGGAAGAACTTGGCTTCCGGTGACACGTGTTGTCGAGCAACACGAAGGATTCAGCGATGGTGTAAACCCACGAGGTCAAAGGGAAGCCAAAGACTCGATGAGGGGAGATGCGCCAAACAGTGGTCCACCAGCGCTTAACAATGGAAACCCGTTCCACGGCGACATGCGGCCGACCGATGAGCGACACTTTGACGGAAGAGAGCCCCTCGAATGCGGTGACGGTGGTGAAACTAACACAGATAAGTCCAATTTGCGTTTCGCATTTGCTAATAGAAGATCGCCGCAGATGCCGAAAGGTACCACTCACACTTTGACGGTTCAACACCATGGAAGGATTATCTGGTACACTTTGAGCTAATAGCTGAACTATATGCATGGGTGGAACAAACGCTGTAGATCTCAACAGCTTGCTGTAAGTCTACGTGGTCCGATGCAGGCAGTTCTTGCCAATTTGGAACCAGTCAGGAGGTGGAGGTTTCATTAACTATCTGACGCCTTGGAACAGAGATTTGGAAAATAAATCAAATGAGGAACACCCTAAGTAAAATATGTTACCATTTCTACCGGAGCTGTGGTGAGCCTCTTCAAAGACACGCAATGGACATAATGTACCCACTTCCAGTGTCAGACAGGGGAAACAAGTATACGCTAGTGACAGCAGATTATTTCAGCAAATGTACGGAGGCTTATACTATGCCGGAAATGTAGGCAGGAACAGTTGCAAATATATTGGTTGAAAAGGTTTTTTCTGTCGCTTCGGAATACCAATATGAAATTCACACTGACCAAGTACGATAGTTTGAGTCCCAATTTTTTCACATGGGTGTGCAAAATTCATGACGTAAAAATACCAGGACTACACCTTTCATCCGCAATCGGACGGAAGGTGGAAAGATTTAACAAGACGCTGGAGGCGATGCTGTCTACGGTCAGGGTAGATATATGTGGCTCCTGAACACTACCAAGAAAATGGCATCTCCCCTAACCTGCAGTTACCTTGGGTAGGGCCACTGACTGACGTATATCGTGTTAAGATAGGGTGCATCAAAGTGGTGCATCACGACCGATTGATGGCTTACACCGGTGACGATAACTCTCTATGGATCCAAAGATCTAGATAGTCTCTACAATGTTAAAGTTAACCTAATATTCGTTCATTTCCTGTTATTTTTTTGGCAGAAAATGGAGAAAGATCAGTTTGAGGTTCAGTACTGTTGTACAAGCTTCAGTAAGAGGTTTTCAAAAAGGGGCGATCTTAGAAATGTTTACAAGGAAAAGCACGAGAGACCTGGACAACAGTTCACTTGCCAGCATTGTGATTATTCTTCGGACAGGAGACTGGACATCACACGTCATACTTCCAACCGACACACCAAGAACACCAAATTTGAAAGACCCTTGCAAAGTTAAGATCGAAACATACGAAGTAGAACAAAGACAGGATTCTAAAAGACGGCAACGCAACGGTGGTCAGACACCTGAATAAGACGGACGAATCAAGTTTGTGGTTGAAAGATTCCAGACGAACGACGCGTGGAACTGAACCAGATGTGTATTTAACTTTGTAACATGTTGTAATGTAAATATATTAACTCTTTCAAGCTATTGTTGTACGATAACGAGAGCGGTAGCCGTGTTATGCTTACGAAGGAAAGAATGCTTTTCTAAAATTCATTAATGCATGGAAAGGAATGCTTGAATAATTGTTAGTTCCAAGTCAGGAATTACGAGGATATGAACTATGGTGGGAGGTGACTAACCGAACTTGCGTAGTATTTTAACTTTTACAATCAATCAAAATAAAGCAAAACTGTTAGCAAACAGCTATCCATTGAAGAGCCTGTGTAAGAGAATT
>JAIPMN010091036.1:0-15093 GCA_020650975.1 Apostichopus californicus | reverse complement strand
CCTCCACCTGATCAGCCTTTTCGGCCCAAGTGGTGGCCTCCGGGGCACCATAACCTAGCCAGATGCCATTTACCTTGATCATGACATCTGACCAAGTAGCATCGAACGGTAGGGATTGGCCGCGCCAACCTCCCAACCGCAGCCCTTTGGTCTTGGACTTGTTCAGTCTGGCACCAGTAGCCTCTTGGAAGGTGGTCAAAACCTTTGATAAAGGCTTGAAGGAGGCGAGGTCCGACACAATACAAGTGACGTCATCGGCATACTGCACGCATTTAACTCTAGCCCCACCCGGCACGTTGAAGGGTCGAAATCCAAAGCATCTGTCCAGCGAGGTACTGAGCGTTTCGCTGAAGAGAACATACAACAACGGGGAGAGGGGACAACCCTGACGGACTCGTCTTCGAACCGGGAAGGGACCAGAAGTTAATCCGTTAACAATGACAATGCTCGTGACGTCCTTGTATAGTAACGAGACCCAACGAATATATACGGAGTTCAATCCGAAGGACTCTAAGGTTCTGAACAGGAAGTCGTGATCTACCATGTCGAAGGCCTTTTCCTGGTCCAGTGAGACCAGTGCACATGGCAAATCACGAACTTTAACAAACTCGATCAAGTCTCTCATCAACCATGCTTAGAATCAGTGTTAAACGTCACGCATCAAATATAATTAATTTGAACTAACATCAGTCTTGTATATTATCGTTAACTTTTGTGCACCACAGTCCGATATATTGCTAAGCGCGTACCGACGCGGAGCGTAGCTTGACCACGGAATTATATATATCAACGTATGTTTTTTTTTATTTATTATTTGATAAATGCGTTTGAATTAACTTTTTTGGCTGCATTTTTTAGAATATCATGTAAATAACAAGATATATCCATATAAAATACACTGAAATACCTGTGGAGAAATACCAATAAAAAATCATTGAAGAGTATATTACTACGGTTAATACCCACACAAAATAGAGTCACCCTATTTGTGGTTAGGCATCCAGCGCGAAAACCAAATGAGTTATATAGCCTAACAAAGATAGCTCACCTTCGGACGTAACATATATTATTCAACAAATTTAGTAGTGAATTGACTATTATTCCTTAGTAATTTTGTACGAAGAGAAAAGTGAAATGTCTCACGTTATTATCCAGTGGCAAAGTGACAAAGGCATCAGCATACTTTCTGAAAACGATGTTTTCAGCATCGATGATAAGTGCAAGACCGGAGATAAAGTAACAGCTCGTTACAACATCAAGCTTTTGCCAGCAAAAGATCTGTTTGTAGGTGGTACGTATATCGAAATAATTTTGTATCATTTCAGTCTCAGGTCAATTAAATATATCTCAAATTTTATTGAGAAGTTTCAAATTTTGATTTAAGCCTCAAATTAATAGCTAGCGATGCGTTAGGCTTTCACTTTAGTAACCCTAACGCCAAGTTATACATAGCCGCATATTCACAATATAGGCCTAGCCTAGGCCTATCATTTGTAGGCCTATATTGGGAATGTGCGGCCTAGCAAATTGGCATAATTTCTTCTTTTAATAATAAATATTAAAAAAATATTATGGCTCCAACATTTATGTTTTGTAGGCTAGTCTATATAATAATACTGGTTCAACCCAATGTATTCGATTAATTAAAGTTGGGTAGGCCTAGGCATATAGCCTAGGCTAGGTCCATATGGGTTTACATATAGGCCTAGGTTTGTACTGCTAGGCCTAGCCTACAGTACTTGTACTGAACCATCGAAAATGGTTAGGCTACACTTCTAGCCTAATTTCTTTCTGACTAGTGATTACAAATTATGGCACAAGAATATGGCTTGTAATTGTATTATACTTTGGTGAAACTGAGGCTATAGGGGGGCCTTATATATCGGTCGGCCTGGGCTATAGTGTATATTGACTTCATTAACCCAAACAATTTGCCAGGCCCAATATTGAAGTTGTGTATAGACCAGGCCTAAACTGGAAGAACGGTATAAGTTTGGGAACTTTAAATGTTTTAAAGGTACCGTATGCTAGCCTGTATAATTATATACTGTCCTTAATTTTTTCATCAGGACAAGAAGATATGGAGCGACAGATGCGACAGATTGAGCCGGCACCATCAAGCTGTTCGGATCCACCGAAAGGTCGAGGCCATCGGGCGGTGAAGAGGAAACAGCTGCCAGACGATTTTACGTGCGACATTAAAGAGGAGGAACCACGAGCGCAATCAGTCTCTCAGGTATGAACTATAACCCTTTCTGTCACTAATTACATATTTAGTTAAGTGGTGTGATTGTTTAGGGCAAGAGTATAGTCACCCACTTATCCGCCCCCCCAAAAAAAAGAATAAAAAAAGAGAAGTTTGTTATTGTAATTAGAAGTAGGAGGAAATTAACAAATATTGCAACTTCCCAATCACACAATCCTGGCTTTTAAGTTTGGTCCAGTACGTTGGACGCTCTCTTTTTGAACGTTCCCCCAAAAATCAACTTAAGATTTGCATTCCAGAGTCAACGTATGCTGCACTCAACAGTACCCTAGCAATGTAGCATGGCTAGTAATAGTGTTATCAATTAATTATTTTCACAGAAAAATGTCAACCCCCCCCCAAAAAAAAAAGGCCAAGTCTGCAGCAGGTCAGGACATCATAGAGCTCCTCCTGAGTCAACGTGGCAGCTGCCAAGATGAAGACTCAGCATATTCCGATGATCATGATGATGGGGGTGATGATGTTGAGTCCAAGCTAAAATTTTTGAGGAGGCAGAACCAAATTGTTAAAGACAGATTTGATGAGTCTGAAAAGAAGGTGGAAGCTGCCCAAAACAAAATATAAGAATTGGAAAGAACCCTTTTGAAAGGTATGTGTTTCTGAGGAATTGTATTTTGTGCTAGCTTCTATATTGTGCTCATGTACTGTAGGTTAACTGGACTCATGTCAGTGAAAGTGTGTTCCAATTACTGTTCTTGGTTTGCACAATTAATAATAATATACAGGTTATATTTCCAACATATGTCTGTGGATGGAAACTCAGATTTAATATTGCATATAATGCATGACCTTACATGGCTAATGGCTCCAGATCTACTTTCTCTCTAGCAGGTACCAAAGCTGGGAATATTCAACTTGTTCTAGTGACTGTCCGTATATCTCATCCTAGATCTCATATTTCTTCAGCATTCCAGTGTCCAGTAGTTTTAACAATATTTGTTTCTCCCGTAGGACTGCCCAATATATTAGGCAAATTTCAAACTCTGTTTGGGAAATACCAGCAGCTTCTGGAGACCACAGGGACTCAACCGGCTCCTATCCAGTCGCCAGTTAGAGTAAGACTACCACCACCATCACCACCACCATCAACGCCATCTTCGTTAGCTGAAAAGCCATCAGGTCCAATAGACAGAACACAGGTATGTGTATATAATTTTCAAAACTTGTGAAATATATGCTACATATTAGGATTCTGGTCACCTGTTGTCAATATTCTTAAACAAATGTTTAATACCACCTTGGAGGATTTACCTGACTGGGATATCCAGTCATCTTGAGCGTTCATTTAGAATGTCTGAGAACAATTTCGAGAGTAAAGACCTCTGGCGAAGTACTTTTGTTTCTGTCAATTATAGCATGCTATAAAATGCACGGCCTTATTGGAAACCAGCTTTTGCTGAATAAGCAACCCTGGATAAAATGGCGAATAAATAAAATAAAAAAAATATATATATAATGTGGGGCCGATACAGATTACCTTTAGGGTGAACTTAAATGGTTTATTGTTTTCATTTTGTTTGAGCAACTGGCAATGTTTCTAATCTGAGTAATCTTGTTTCAGCAAATTTCTTATCATAGGTTCTATCTGATATTTTGGACCCAGTAAAGGTGGAGAAGGCCATGCTGGCAAAAGATTATGGGAAGCTGGTTTGTCAGCTGATGCGGACAGGCTTTACCAGAGAGAGTATGGCAACTTCTTCCCTTACTGGGAAGTCAAAAAGTCGAGACGCCAGAAATAAGCTGGACGAAGTGAAGGTGGAAGAAATGATCACTAAGTACAATGTGAATAATATTATATTGCAGAGCTGTCAATGAAAGGGAAATTGCCTTTGCACTTTTAAAATCACAACGGCCTTGGTGTTCCGATGAATTATTAGTCAACTACCCTCCACATATGATACAACCTAAAACCAGTTGAAGTATGGCCTTGAGTCATTTACAGCTCTGAGCTTTGTTATTTTATAAACATACTTTGCTGGTGGCCTTTAAAATCCCTAAGTTTTTCTGCATCCCTAAACAGCTGTACTTGTTCCAAATTTTTGTATTCAATCAATGTCACACAATTTCAAGACAAGTTCTGTGTTGTCTGATCCCAGTAATTTCTCCCTATACTTAACCTACCTTTTAGGGGAAAGATCCTTATTGTTGCAAAAAATAGAGCTCCGCGATTTCTGAAAATGCAATGTTGGCAAATAAGTATCTTGACTATGCAAAATATCATGCCTAGTAATTTCTTTGTTCTTTTAGGGCTGACGCTACTAAAGTTCAATGGTGTGTCTCGGACTGCTATAAGGAGTAAGATGGCCGAAAAGATGAAGGACGAAAGGAAGGCCTACCATCTGGAGGAGCAGAAATAGTGTTAATTTACGTCCACATCCATCCGTCCACTTAATCTCATATATATACACATTTCTTATACTTTTACAACTTAACCACTTTCTTTATGTAGTTCACATAGATTTTATTCACAACAAAGTTTTTATTTTTTTCCATTAATTTTTTACCTTTAACAGATAGTTCCACAGCTCAATTCACTTGCCAGAGGCTTTCATTGTTATATATGTAAACTGTTGATCAATATAAAGTTAATTCACTATGAAGAAAGTGTTGGTCCTCTTTGGTGTTGTTCCTTGGAAAAGCTGGTTTTTGGATTTTGTTTGGCTTTTTAGGAAATATTGAACATCTTTGATGCTGTCAAAAGGGAAATCTACGGGGATATTCTTGCAGGAATATTCAATGGGAAAATCACCAATATTTTCGGGTTCCAGCTAATAGGAAAGAATAATCTGATGGAATTAAACCAGCTACGGGGATTTTCCGGGCAATTAGCCCCGTTTTCTTCTTGATTTTTTCTGTGGGATTTTGCTGTTCCCAGGAGAAAATTTCCTGTGGGTTTTTTCCTGTGGGTTATTTTATTCCCCTGTTAAAACCCTATAGGAAATGCTCTTTCCCGTGTGTCAAACTCAAATTTCCCGTGGGTTCTTTCCCCGTTAAAACCCCATAGGAAATGCTCTTTCCCGTGTTTAAATCAAATTTCCCGTGGCATATTTTCCCGTTAAAACCCCATAGGAAAAGCTGTTTCCCGTGTGTCAAACTCAAATTTCCCGTGGCATATTTTCCCCGAAAAACCCGATAGGAAATGCTCTTTCCCGTGGGCCAAAATCCCTAAGGAATTGTTTTTTATAGGAAATTCAATGTTTTTTTTTGTAAGGGGCCACTTGCCAGTTCGATGATTGTTGCGCCTTAACATTTGTGGTATTCAAGGAACTGGATGGAAAATGAACCTACTCGAGCAAAGTCCAACACCAGACATTCCAAGTCACACGCATTTGGCGTGTGACACACGCATTTCCAGCCCTTCACACGCTCACACGCTATGTGCACTTTATCACACGCAATCCACAAACATGTGCAACCATGGAGCGAAATCCATATAAACCAGGGCTCAAAATGAAATCAAAATAAAATCGCCCCAGAAAAGAAATCACGAGGGCGGAAAAAAAAATGCAAATACCGCTAAAATCGCCCTCCACATGAACTGCTCTGTACAGTCAACGGGCGCCGCACATTTAGAAAGATGACACAATACTGTGAAATAAATCACTGAAAAAACTCTGACTGCCGATCCTTTTGTTATAATACAACAGCTTGGTCTGTACGTTCGCTCAGACACCACCTAGCTAGCTAAAAATATATCGGTTCGTCGCGTGATGAATTTCGCACACCCGTGTATTTGTATTTTTTTTTCTCCCAGCTAGGTGGGTATCCGGGTACCCGGAAAAATTTTTGTATTACCTCGTGTATCACGATTTTCAGATTACATATTGGATGCTATAATAAATGAATTATTCTCTACTGACAGTGTTTTCATGTTCAAATACGTAGGTGTGAGATAAGGTATAAAACCTTCCTCAATAATTTCTATTTGCTTTTGTTTCTTTCATTACTTGTTAATAACTTCATATAATTAACATTACTACTAACATCGCACTGCCGCCGCTGCTTATGCTTGCTCTCCACGTCTAGTGGATCAGACCATATAAATATCCAATTTAGCTCTTAACAGTTGTTACTACTACTATCTATTATACAGGCCCAGGGTTCGCATTAGCCGCGCGATTCGCGCAATTTGATCGCATTTGTAATAAACGATTAGTAAAAAGCCACTTGCGATTATTATTTTTTAGTTATCCCGTCTATAATCCATAAACCTCTCGTAAAATTCCTTGTCAGCCTTTCCTTCTATGAAATAAACCAATGAATAAATAATGATATCTTCCACATGGTAGCCTAACACCACACTAAGTCAATGGGTAATCTAGCCTAGCCATATCTGTTTAGTAGCTGAAATTGTGACGCAGTTATAAGATATCCATGGAATACTTTCGTTATTGCTGTTATCTTCGACCACATGTTAGCCTAACACCACGCTAAGTCAATGGGAAATCTGCCTAACCATCGGTTTGCAAATTTTTTATTTTTTTTTAAATCACACTTTGCGTAGGATTCGGGTAATAAATTAGGAACCGGCTAGTATCGCGTCGGGCGGGTACCTTCGTTATTGCTGTTATCTTCAACCACATGGTAGCCTAACACCACACTAAGTCAATTTGAGATCTGCCTAACCATCGGTTTGCAATCTAAAAAAAATAAAATCACACTTTGCGTAGGATTCGTGTAATAAATTAGGAACCAGGTAGTATCGCGTCGGGCGGGTACCCGGTGCAAACACTAAATTCAACCGATAAATTATTGTAAAATTTAATGAATTTGTAGCTACAATTTATACAGGAGAAACAGCCCTCGCAACACCAAAAAGAGCCCCCGTCATCAGTAAAACAGCCCTCGTAAAAAATCAGCTTGTGATGAAAAGAGCCCTCGTCACCAAAAAAAAATTTTGAGCCCTGATATAAACCTAGGTCGAAAATCAGGTTAGCGGCATAATTAAAAAGTTTTTGGTTTCGTCTAGCATCCACTGTTTAACCGATAAGTGCCCCTACGCATACGCTAGCCATGACTCATGCATCAGCGCTCAGTGCTCCGGTATTGCTGAGAGATTTATCTTCGTCCCTATTGGCTGCTCCGGTCAAGTTAACCTTGGCTCACATGCAGCATGCCAAGCAGGCGCGCCGTAGGTTCGGCCTATTGCTACATAGTTACAGAGTATTCAGTCAGATTTCCTCCATGACCAATCGTTTACACTACGAAATAAAGAAACATTCAGCCTGAAGGTATAGTTTAATGTCTAGGTTGTATCATGGCAAGTGACAGTGATATAGATATACAAGACACCCTTGAACAGGCCGGTCCATCTCGGAAAAAACAGAAGACTGGACGTAAACTTAAGGGGGCTGCCGCATACGCTACTAGATATAGCAACAACAAAACTACATGGAAAGAAGCATTTGATTTTGTGGGGTATTCATCAGTATCCGATCAGCACATATTTTGCACAATATGCAAAAAGGATGTATCTGTTGCGCATCAGGGTGCAGCTGACCTGAAACGGCATGCCGAAAGCAAGGTACACAAAAGTAGAGTCGCTGGAGTGAAGAACCAGCCAACGCTACATTTCAGGCCGAGGAGTGACCCACTTCACGAGAAGGTAAGTTCGCTCTGCTAATAATTTGTCCCATGATAGACATATCATTGTTCCCATGGAGGTGGTAGGATGGCTTGCATCCAGGCGAACCCCCCTCCCCCCATGGCCGCAGGGGACGGTTATTCTCGGGGGTGATATTTTGTTCGACTCCATACCTTTTAACAGCTCAATTTTCCGCCCGACTGAATCACAAACATCTGCCAGACTTAGCCAGGTTTCTGACGTTTAGGGGGGGGGCGGCCTCCCCAGTCACCCTCATCCGACGTGTGTTTATGTGGAAGGTGTGGCCGGGGCATAGCCGTCGGGCATAGCGAGAGGCGACCCGTAGGCCCTCGGACATTTCGGCCTTAACCGCTAGTCGGTAGCTACATGTCAGTGGAAAAAATACGATCCAAGCACAACATTTGACAAAACAGTACAGAGTCACTACGCCAGTGCGAGCCACGTGTTTCACAATTTAGTGCCGCTGATATTAGCTGGTGTTTACAACATCGTGATCGCTGATTGGCTAACGCGTATCAGACGGCTTGCCACACTTCTGCGGTTGCTGGGGCAACGTGAGAAGTATTGCTGTGGAGTAGATAAGTGCCGTAATATCGGTTACGTGGACCCGGAAAGCTGATCAAAACTGTTTAAAAACTTTTTAGCTGTGGCCAATCAGTCCACGTGTCTCACCGTACGTTCGTCACGTTCGATCTGAACTCTCTGGATCGTACGTGCGTTTAGGTTCCTTTGAGCTTTCATATAGCTTAGATACTGATGATCGGGCCCGTATGGCGTGCAGACCAGGAATGACGCGGTGGGGGGAGGCAAGCGGGTGGAAGGGGGGTGTTAGGGGGTGGCCGGTCGGTTGACGTGTCCAGACCAGGAAGACTTCCCCCTATTCAAATTATCGGTTCTAACAACTGTAGTAGTCTGAGCCAAAATCGCTCTGGTGGGTTTTTACATTCTTGATTTTTAATAGTGTCCACCCCTCCTGCTTTTCATGAAAATATACAGCCTATTTAATAACAAAACATGAATAGATAAAAAGTGTGGGAGGAAGATGGTTACTGGGGAAAATGTTGGTCTTCGCGCAGAGGTTCATTCCAGGGAGTGACAAGTGACAAATAGCCTGTGGGTACTGCAGTTATTATTATTATTGTGTTCTTTAGCTGTTTAGCTTACACTTAGCTCCTTTGTTTTTGCAGGTAACTGCAGCAGAGGTACGGAATGCTGTGATGCTCGCCGAGCATAATGCACCCCTGTCCATGGCAGATCACATCGGCCCAATGGCCAAGAAAAATTTCCCAGACTCTAACATTGCAAAGGCATATCAGAGTGCTAGAACCAAAACTGCCTGCATCCTTAATCATGCTGTTGCACCCGAGTTCAAGCGCACACTTGTTACTGCAATGCAACAGCAGCCATTTGCATTAAGTACTGATGCATCAAGTGACACTGGGTTGTCTAAAATGAATTCGTTGACGGTGAGAATTTTTGACATGAACAGGAACGTTGTCACGCAGCAGTTCCTTGACTTGTGTCTAACCACAGGGGAAGATGCTGGCAAAGCAAAGAGCATATTTGACAAAATTGACGACACCTTGCGGAAACTCAACATACCTTGGGACCACTGCACAGCCTTTGGAGTTGACAACACCAACACCAACATCGGAGCAAGAAACTCGCTGAAGTCTCGCGTACTAGAGAGAAATCCTGCTGTTTACTTTGTGGGCTGCCCTTGCCATGTCATCCATAATGCAGCTCAGAAGGCAGGAAACGCATTCAAGAAGGAAACAGGTTTCGATGTTGAAGCATGTTGCATTGACCACTTCTTTTGGTTCGACAAGAGCACAAGGCGCAAAGGTGGTATGGAGAAATATACGGAGTTCTGTGATACCAAATACAAAGGCTTCATTAAGCACATCAATGTCCGTTGGCTTTCTCTGCAAATGGCAGTAGAGCGAATGCTGAAGCTATATCCACTCACCAGGGCATATTTTCTGTCAGAAGGTTTGAATGATGCCAGATTCATTCGAATCCAACAGCTATATGAAGACCCGATGTACGAGGTGTATTTGCTTTTCTATCAAGCAGCCTTACCTGCATTCACCACATTCAACCTGTACTTACAGAGGGAGGCGCCCCAGATTTATGCACTACATGGGCAGATGAATAACCTGTTGAGAAAAATGCACTCAAAGTTCATCCTCCCGGAAAAGATTCGTGACTCCGTCGAGCTGACCGAAATAGAGTATGCTGAGAGGGCCAATCAAGTTGATGATTCGCATCTGTTCATCGGGCTGATTACACGTTCTGAGATCCAGAAGAAGCTTGATGGTGGAGACATCACCCCCAGGAATGTCCAAAAATTCTACCTAGCTGTCAGGGCCTTCTATAGTGCCACAGTGGCCTACATATTGAAGTGGTTTCCTTTGAAGGAGCCCGTCGTAAGGGACAGCCAGTTCATCGATTTCTTTCAGAAGAATGGCTGTGCTTTTTCTATGGTGACAACTTTCATCCAGCGGTATCCTGCTCTCCTTGGGATGAAGGATGAAAGCCTAGATAAGCTCAATGAGGAGTTTATAGACTACCAAACCATGTCCAGGGGTGACATTCCGGAGGCTGTTTGGAAGGATGCATCAGAGACTGTTGACCGAGAGGGAGTTGGCTTGACCTGGAGCCATCTAAGAGAGATGGCAATTCCTGGAACGACGATGAAGAGGTTCCCAATGCTCGCCAAGGTTGCAGGAGTGGTCCTCACCATCCCACATTCCAACGCTGGAGAAGAAAGGGTCTTCTCCGTTATCCGCAAAATCAAGCGGGATGACCGCGGGATGCTGCAACTCGAGGGCTCTCTCTCTTCCCTTCTCATGGTGAAGATCAATCTTCCAGGACCATGCCACAACTACGAGCCTTCAAAACAAGTCCTGAAAGATGCTAAGAAGGCTACACACCTCTACAACACAAAGCAACTTTGAGTACCTACTGTACACTTGCAAGAGTAGTGCGTTTGCCATGGTGGTGGTGGAAAACGCCGGGTGGGGGAGGTGTTGGTACTAGAGATTGAGAAGTGCGCTTCAATTTAAGATATAAATGTTCAATTATGTTAGCAAGTGATTACTTTCATCGATTCAAGAAAAGTCTTTGTTGAGAATTTTCATGCTTGTTGAGTTCAATAATATATATATGATGATGAAATTCTCAATATAAAACTACTGAGAGAAACTGAAAAAGAATGCACCATTTTGCATCTAGGCAGTCAAAAATACGAAAAATTTTCCAAAGGGGAGGGGGACACCCCCTCCCCTTAGACCCCTCCCCCACTGCCGCTGATCACACTCATATATTTCCCTCAACGTTGGAAAGTCTGCAACACGCCAAAGATGACACCAAAAGCTCGATTTATTTGACAGGCGGAAAGAAAAGACCTATAACCACAATTTTATGGGTTCGTTAAAGCCGATGAAAATGCACCGGATGGATTCACAGGAATTAAAGAGCCTACTCGGGTTAATGAAAAAAACAAAAAGAAGAAATACATAAGGACACATCTATTCGAGGATATATACAGTACATATCTGTTATGCCCCTGTATATCATTTGCTTTACTGAGGGTGGACTGAGAGCATGGCATGATATTTGTGCTTTTAACGTGACCCGCCATGCGGGATAAAAAGCGTCATGGCCAAACGGCACTACCGAACCATCCCATTCTAACATATTAGTAATAATGTAGGCTTCTGGGATGCCACTGGTAGCTGTATACAGACTACCTTGACAAATAAAAGACTCATATTACGAATTATCAGACGACCATACCTGTAACCAGGGGCGTATTTAGGGGGGGGGCCCATGGCCCTCCCCTTCACGGATGTGGGAAATTTTTAAGTTTCTGCCAATGCGAGGTCATTAACTGGCAACAGTCAGCTGGCCAAGGTGCAGCCCACAGGCTAGGCACAGACCCGTGCCATAGCCCGGCCCTGGACCAGCAGATTCGATACACATAAGGCTACCACACAGACGCTAACAATATTAGACTTCGTAGGATACACTCATATCGCTTGACCCGAGTTTTGTTTGTTTGTAATGGGATGGTTCGGTAGTGCCGTTTGGCCGTGACGTTTTGTATCCCGCATGGCGGGTCACGTAAAAAGCACTCATATCACTAACGCTACAGTAAAGACTAGACAGGATCTCATTGACTCGAGTGGCCCTTCCAACCTACCCGCAGCCGCTTCCGCTATACCGGACACGATGCTCGCTAGTGGACCCCCTGTTCCTGACAGGGAGGTTCACTCGAACAAGGTTCACAAGGAGCTAAGAACTCTGGTACCTCGTAGGAAAAGGGGGGACACTGCCAGGGGCCTGAAAAGACCCATATTGGGAAAACTTCGCAGGTAATGCGCAAGCCTGTCGTGTACTATCGGGACGGCGTACCCCGGATGAATATTGGAGTGAGTTAGGTGTGGGGGGGGGGGGGGGTTGTGTGGTCGTTACATAATATGGGTTGGGAGGGTTCTGTTTGTGGTTTGGAGTTGGCTTTTTGGGTCTGGTTTGTAGAGCTTTGTTGTTTTGGTTCCTGTCCTTTTCACGTTACGTTGAACGGTCCCTTTGTCCGGTTGGTGTGGGATTGGTTTCACGCCTTCGTTATTGGTTGCACACAGTGGGCCATTAGTAGTGATTATGTTTTGTATGGTTTGTTGCCCCCTGTGTGCCCAACCTGGGTTAGGGATGGGGACGTCTGGAGGGCAGAGGATCTTGTCCCCCTCGTGCAATGTGACATCAGGTTGCGCATGGAGGCGGACCATGCACGGCTTCCCGACACTGCCTTTCGTAGACGCTGGCGCAAGCCTGTCGTCTACTATCGGGACGGCGTTCCCCGGATGAAATTTGGAGTGAGTTAGTTGGTAGGTGTGGGGGCTGTGTGGTCATTACATAATATAGGTTGGTTTAATTTTTCTGTTTGTGGTTTGGGGTTGGCTTTTTGGGGCCTGTTTGTAGTGTTTTATTTGTTTTGCTTCTGTTGGCCTTTGGGTCCGTGTCCTTTTCGCGTCACGTTAAACGCTGCGTTAGTGAGAGATTGATGGGTTTCAGTTGTTGTTTTACAGACTGGGTTTGTTTTTGGTTTTTGTTGACCTTTGTTTCGTGTCCGTTTTTTCTTAGCACGTAAAAATTACAAGACTAGACAGGCACAGCACCGTGCGGCTGAACTGCGACTATGCCAGTTACAACGGCCACTGGGGAGCGATCCTTAAGTGCACTGAAGTTATTAAAGACATTCCTGCGCTCAACCATGTCCGAGCAACGCCTGAATGGACTGTCACACCTGTACATTAATAAGGACCTGAAGCTGAATCATGATCATGTGATCGATGAATTCGGGCGGAACAATCGTCGGCTGATTTTCAACTAAGTCTTCTCTTTCGAAGGGAGCTACGGTTGTTAGTTGAACTAGTCACACAGAGAACTGTGACGTCATGAGTCCCTAACTCCCTAAGCAAATTACAGGAATTTAAAAAAAAAACAAGGATGCTAGGGGCCGGGGGAGGCTGGACAAACATTAAAAACGAACGTGTAAAGTTGTAAGCGAGCCTTTTTTTAGATTCCAAGAACTTCTACAAATTCATGACAAGAAATTGTACCTGGAATATATGATGCGTTGCCGGCCTAGATTCATGTGAAAAGGGGCCTATGCTGGGATTTTCAAATTGTTTGGTAATTTCTTGTTTTTTCATGCCAGCCCTGGCCGATGTTACAATTGGCAACCCTCTTAGGTTGGAGAGTTGGCAGCCCTCGGGTTAGTGTCCTCGGGAAGGGCTTAGCTGGACTTATCCCTTTCATGGTGGGATTAGCCTTGTTGCAATTTATAATTCTGGGTACCTGTGGAATAAATGATAAGAAATCGCCCCTGAAAACCCCCAAAAAAAAACATAATGATGATGATATTGACAGGGCTAACAAAGCCCTGGAAGTGTTATTTCCTGCCATCTGGGTACCCAAAATTTTCTTGTACGCTCCGCGTCAACCGATGGTGGCGCTCCGCTTAGATAGTCCTGCATATTGGACCCCCCCCCCCCCAATACAGGCAGTAGCGACCACGCATCACCTGCAATTACAAATTGGTTAATGGTATTCAGACACCATGAGAAGAAAACATTTGGGCATAACAGATTGAGTGTTTCAAAACAAACTAATAGAGACTGAGCTTGGGTGTTCTACTAGCTTCGCTGTACGTATTTATTGGCGAAAATATCGACAGATTCTACGCTATGGCGTGGAAAATTGTAACCGGCCAAGCTGATCAATGAGATCTTTAACAAGACCATTCCTCACGCATGCACCAGTCACCTCATGAATAACGGCAAAAGAATTGTTAAGGAGCACTTGACTAAGTAGTACAGACTAGGCATGTTATATGATCAGCATTTTTGGTAATAGTTCGTCTTTGCCATTTTATCATCTACATTGAAGGTTATTATCATGATATTATTATCACCGTTCGTTAAGAGGAGTTTGAAAACTGACCTGAACGCCCTCGAAATCAGAATGAAAAATCTTGGCAAGGAATGTGGACAATTTGATACGGAATACAACTTGGAATGAGAATCAGAGGAGACCGGAAAAACCAAATGGAAAATCAGCGTTTCCAACAGGTGAATATCATATGGTTGTAATTGATGAATATTTTAGATATCCAGCAGTAGGGATACTGCATTCGACTTCTGCCAATGCAGGCATTCCCAAACTGAGGTAGTAAAATCCGATAATTGTCTCCCGTTTTCCAGTCAAAGTTTGGCCAAATTCTCTACATAACTAGGGTTACGCGCCACAGGAAAATTACCCCACTATGGCCAAAAGCCAACGCAGAAGCGGAACGTTTCATGCAGACCATTAATGTCAATAAGCCTTTTCGCGATCTCACCGCCGCCTGGAATGTTGGGTAATGTCAGAGGTCACGGAAGATCAACAGTAAGCGCTGCCATGGATACTAATATACACGTACACATAATACAATACGACTAGCGCACGTTACAGCGATGTTTGACTGAAATTTTCCGTTTAAGTTTTCACAATGCAAGAAGAAGAAATTAGTGTAGATGAGTTTGAACATTGGATCGTTCAAGCTATGAAGGATTTTCTGCGGGTTCGAGGATTGAAAACCACTGGTAGAAAAAAGGAACTGCAGTCACTTGTATACTCGGCAATGCCAATGCAAGTCCCAATAAAAATGGATGAAGTC
>JAIPMN010091004.1:0-17356 GCA_020650975.1 Apostichopus californicus | reverse complement strand
TCGGTCTTACAATCTCTGCACTGGTTTATATGTTCAAAGATGGCAGATTTCCCAGAAAGATGCTCCTTGACTCTCACAGCTAAATGCCTCTTGGTCTTACCAATGTAAGTCTGATTCCTGTCACAAGAACCTTCGAATGAATAAATGACATTAGCTCTGAGTGCCATAGGAGTCATATCCTTCAGAGAAAAATAATTGCCAACTCTGTTCAACTCGTTTCAATTGACAACGACGCTAATATACCCTTTCATGTTCCATTTTTCTCTTTTAATCTTCAGTTATGGAAGTACCTCTCACCTACTTGAATATCAGAAAAAATATTTACAGGTGTTAACATGACTTCAGCTCCAATATTTCGGGTTCTGGTGCTTTTCGCAAAAGTTGTATTTATGGTAGCAACTGTTGTAAATATAACGATACAGTTTGAAGATACTATGAAAATATATGCAGTTTTGCAAGGCAACGGATTTAGTCTTTCGTGTAGCCCAAATAATACCGATAATGTACTCATGTTTACCTAAGGATCACAACTAGTTACCAGATGAATTTGACTTTGAATGAAACAAGTTGTACCATAAGCATTAAACAAGAAGTGAAGAAACATGCTGAAATTTATACGTGCTTTTTCCCCAAGAAGATTCAAGATTGGTGGGTGGTACAAGGGTTCGGTGCTGGCCTTGTAGTGCTTGTGGTATTAATGATATCATATGGTCAGAATTCAAATAACCCCCCAATCAGGAAGGGGTCATTAAGCGTCTACAAACATCAAAATATTGCCCAATATTTCATACACTAGTAGGTTATCACAATAACTAAGTAAAAATGCCAAAGATCACGTGATCAAAGGATATAAGGTCAAACTTACCAGAATGACATATGCTCGTACTTTAATGACCTAAAATCTGGAGTTAACCTTTTCAGGTTTTCCAGTCAAGGATATTCCGGTAGCTAAACAAAGTGCTTAGCATTTTAAACTTAGTCAGTGTAATAAAACTGTCATTTTGGCTAATTAAAATAATTAAATAATGGCTAATTAGAACAATTCAAATAGTTGACAGTGTTGTAACCATTAGGAAGTATTGAAGCACTGCATTGTTTAAACGAATGTTTATTGTACCTATGTACCCAAATGTTGAGATGATATATGCAACTCTATCGATTGCCTACTTATTCCTATTGTAAACAAGTTAACCGGCTAATTTCATTGGACAGTTAACCGCTTATTTGAAAGCATCGAAAGGTGCTTTGCGCCCTCTTTTTTTTTTTTCTGCGGATGTCCATGGAAATAGCCTAAATGTTTTAAACCGCTACAGACCGCACAAGTTTTCTTTTGTAGTTTGGGTTTGTCAAAGATAGTTTGATTATTCATTGTACTAGGCTTATGTGATCCTTCTGTATATTTCAATCTTTACCTATCTGCTGCTTAATAAGACTTGTCGATATAGTGTCTACTGTACCCAGTATTAGTTGGTAAAATATTTTCCCCCCAATATCAACTTTGATATTTGAAAATGTATCTATATTAGCGATGTTATATGTTTTAAATGGTGATGGTTGTGATTGGTATAAGAAAGACAATACGAGCCATCAATGAGCGCTGGTCACAACAGGTTCTTGTTAAACATCCCATGTATTTAACTCCAGTCCGACTACTTACCCCCTTACTTTCATTGAAATGAAATGAAACCAACGAAAAGATTAACTGCGCCATCATTTTGCATTTCCGTAAACGGATACTAATGCTACTTAGTCTCCAACAATATTTGTTTCTTGTTTTTTTTTGCATTGAACGTGTCAGTATTGCTAGTTGATGAGGGGGTGGGTATATTCCATCTACAGTTATAAGTATTCAAAATGTTTTTATGGTGGATCTCAAAAACTGGTCGAAATCAGAATCTGAGCTACACGAGGATACGTCCCCCAGTTGTTAATGAGATCGTTAATATGTTAGATATGCCGCCTTTGGCCATTTTTGTTATTAATAAATTAACATTGATGTCATTGACAAATAATTCTTAACTTTCAAATTCAGGAAATTTTGGTACGGAATGCACGAGGATCAAGTGGCGTTCAAAAGATCCTAAGGCCATGGGAGCCAAACTCAAAATGTCTTACGAATCACTTGGGTAAGGTTCTGACCTATCGTGGAAATCCCAGATGCGAATGAAGGATATTAAAAGAAATGCAAAAGTAGAGATTACATGGTGCATTCTGAGGTAGTTTTAGACTACGTAGGTTTATATCAATATCTCTTACTGGAAGGTTGTTCTCATAACTAATAATAGGTTCAACTTTCGCCCTGGTTGATTTAAGTATAGTCTATGTAAATTTAACTATTTGCGTTCTCCCCAGTAATAACAAACCAAAACAATATAGACATCAAACGGTGCATTCTGATAAATATTGAATTAAACATTTAGCAATGTTTTGCTAATAAGTTCTTTGAGTCAGGTTGCAGAAGGTCGGGGTGGGGGTTACACCCGGGTTAGTGGTCCGACTCTTTCTCGGCTAAATGCAAAATAACTCCCGATTGAACAATTTACCCCCGAGTGATAATGGACTTGTCTACATAGACTGAGTTGGACGGGGATATTAGTTCCCTTCAAATGATCGTGTTTAGGCTTTTCACTCTCTAAGTGATCTATTACCTATAAAGAAGCTTCGTAAATTGAAACCAGTGTGTTTGGGACTTAACAAATTCGTTTCATTAACAAAGATGTTAATATACCATTTTATGTTTCCTTTTCTCTCTTTTAATCTACAGTCTGTGGTAGTATCTCTCACCTACACGAAAAACAGAAACAAATTAACAGGTGTTAAGATGAATACAACTTCAGTATTTCGGGTTCTGGTGTTTTTCGCAAATTTGGTATTTATGAAAGCAATTGTTGTAAATAGAACGATACAGTTTGAAGATCCTATGAAGATATACCCAGTTTTGCAAGGTAATAGGGTTAGTCTTTTATGTAGCCAAAATGAAACTGATAAAATGAACATTATTACCACAGGATCACGACTGGTTACCTCAGGGAGACTGGAGGAATCGTTATCAGATGAATTTGACTTTGAATGCAATAAAACAAATTGTACACTAAGCATTAAACAAGTAGAGAAGAAACATGATGACAAGTATACGTGCTTTTTCCCCACGACGTATTTGAAGATAGAAGTATTTAGCAGTCCTTCACAGAATTATCCTGTGTGTTATTCAAGCTACACCAATAATACATTCTTCCTCGATTCGTTACAAGAACCTTTTAATTTTAGTTGTCTGTGTGAAGAAGCAAATCCACCAGTTGACGTGTCATTATCTGTCAATCATGGAGATGGTGAGATAAACAACAAAACGGACGAAAATTTAACGATTAGTAAAACAAATGAGACTGTATTACTTTCTTATTCATCCTATCTGGATGTATCGTTTAATAACAGTATATTGGTATGTAATGTCACACAACAGCTACCTGCTCCCTATCACAGCTACAATAAATCTTGTTCCATTGGACCATTGATGCTTTTACCGACATTCTCGGTATGGTTTCATCCATCTCGCTACACAGTCACCACAAACATTACAGAAAACATTACTCTCATGTGTACCAGTAATGTGAGTGGTGTTGAACTAGAATGGATTAATATTCCCCTCGACGATTGGGATTATAATATCAGTCGGATCAATGATTCATTACAGCTAAGTGTTTTTGATTATGGATCAAGTATCAACGGATCAATAGCTGTTCAATGCTTCGGTTCGTATAAAGGACGAAATATTTCGCAATACGCAAGTATCGATATAATGAAGTCAAATAAATCCTATCTCTTAGGCAAATATTCCTTTATTATAGGGATAGTACTTTTATCTTCGGTCATGGCTGTATCATTGTTGATGTTATTCGTTTATTTTGGCCTCCGTCATCGCCCTAACTTATCTTCTCATGGTTACACGCAGTCACCGGTTCCTGGCACTTACACGACTACAGTAAGTCCTGAAATGGAAGAAGACTTATTGTACGCTCGATCGATAACTTTAGAACAACACATAGAGAATGAAACAGAACAATATTTTGATATCAATGAAGTTGCTTCATTTACATACGACAATGAAGATTATCTCGTTCCAAGTCAGCATGAAACAGCGGTTTTGTACCATGATATTAGTTAGTTGGTTGTAGCGTGCGAAACGGCGTGGGTGGGAATGGCGTGATGGGAGCTATTTATCATATATACCTACGTTATAATATAAAGATGCATGAAAGGGCATCATTTCCCAGCCACCAAAGACTTGATGGGCCTATGTGGGTTTAACTGGGCTTGAGCTAACATTGTAGTACCTTGTTGAGCATCGTGTGTTTTTTTGCATTAAATATGAGTTGGTTCCAAGGCGCTGTAAGTGGTTAAATTAATGTGGGTTAATTCTGGGACGAATGATTGCGTTCGATGTGAGGTTTGACATGCTGACATGGGCAACTTATTGTGGGTAAACCAAGGGATTCCCAGTTGTGTTTCATGTGGGGTGGAATAAGGAGTATACCATCTGGACCCCATGTGGCCTTCATGGAAGCTACGAATGGGCAAATTAGCGTTGGGTTACCATGATATGACTGATTGAATCCCATCTGGGTTTTTCGTGGGTTATACAAGAGCAAATTAGTGAGGTTTAATCAAGTGATACTCAGCTGTGTTCCACGTGGGTACACGGGCAATTAATGTGAGTATATCATGTAATACAAACCTGTCCCCCATGTGGGTTTTGTCTCATTAGTGTAGGGTAACGCTGGACTGACTGATTGGGTCAAATTTTGGGTTATACATAGGTTATACATGGTCAAGTTATTTGGGTTAACGAAGGGAAGAAATTTCTCGGGTCAAGTATAATGATCATGCACAATTTATATATGTAATCATTGTACCATTCATTTAATTCGTTGATAACCCTAGACAGCCCATAAATTCGTGACCGTAACGTTTCGATGGGCTAACCTTACTTTGTGTTACCGCCAAAGTCAACTATGTTAGGCCTAACGTTAAATATCGTCAGTGTGGGATATCCCTTGATCGAGGTGTACTATCAAAACACCAGGTTGGGAGTAATTCATGTACATAGAGCAATATTTTGGGTGCAGTCTTCAAATTTGTCAATATTTATATGTTTAATTTACAATGGTGTAGGCTGTAGGCCTTGGCCTCATTGATATTACACACTAATTTAGGCTAACTTTTAGCTACGAGTGGAAGGATAAACCTACTTAGCAATCACATCCATGGAAGTCCCATGCAGGTTGTATGTGCAAAACGTGGGGTTAACGTGGGGGGGGGGGGGGTGCTTACCATGGATTTCATACTAGCGACGCGTATGGTATTTGTATTTAATATGTGTGGACACAAATACGTGGGCTAAATAACCGCTTTACCCTAAACCTTTGTCCAATTAATGTGGGTCGCATGTAGGCTACAATTGGGTAAATCGGTGGGTTAACCTTGGCATATCTGACTGGTTCTCGCCTGTGGTTTTACATGACTTTGGAATGTGCCGATTTTGTGCGGGTCAATCAAAGATTGCCCAGTTGTGTTCATGGTATAATATGAGTTGCACAAGGACAATTACTATGATTACAACATGTAATATATGTAAAATATATATAAAATACGATGATTGCGCAATCCAACTTTTTTATTAACCCTTGATATCATCTGACATTGAAAAATTGGCTGTGAACACAATTAAGCAACAAATAAAAGTACTCTTGCCTATTTAACATAGCATTTTTATCTAATTATTAGTAGGATGATTGACATTAGGATGTTCAACAAATTACGCGGGTGATCATGCACCTACCCCCTACGTATGCTCACGCCCTCAAATGTCACAAATCTGTTACGGCCTCTCACAAGAGAAATCCGAGGGGGAACCATGCTGTAGTAAAAGTAAGCTAAAATGCGTCGCGCATCATAAAAAGTTAGTCCAGTTTACGTGAAGGTCCATTTCATTAATTTAAGATTTGATAACTTAGATGAGGCAAAAGTAAACTGTTGGTGTTACATCATTAAATATAATTCAAAGATATCATGATACTGAATCATCTAGCCAATCCTCACTCCTTCCCTCCAACCCCGTTTCTGCCCCTCCCCTCCCACCTCTATCAGTACATAGGCGTAGGAGGGGGGGGGGGGGGGGGCTACAGCCCCAAACCAAATTTTATTGTGAAAATTCGGGTAATATGCTGAGAATTTTCGGGCACCTACTGTAAGAAAAATCATTTGCGATGTGTTTTTCAATGGTTAAACTTATATTATTATTATAATTATTATTGCAACGACTTCCCCAATAATTCTAACCAATATGGAAGGGTAATAACACGGAAAATGATTGTATGTTATAGGCATGCGATGCTATAACCGATGAATGCCTATATGATATGCACATTAACATGTTGAACGCGCAAAAGATTTTGGTTATATTTTTCGGGCAAGTCGTTAGACCCCCCCCCCCCCCCGCAATTAAATTGGGCTCCTACGCATATGCACATAATACACATGAACCTATACAGTACACATGTAACTACAATACGATTTTAGCGAATGTGGAAGTTGCTGTCGTTTACTGTCACTTATCTATTTCTTACCTTTGCCTTACTATCGCTCAACGTTTGCATATTAGCTATGTATCTTATCAAGGAGTTCCGTGCTGATATCATTGACATCTCGATAACACCAGGATCAATTCGAACTATAAATACGCGTATATATTACACAGGGCAATTGCCACAAGGCTTGCCATAAACGTGTTCTCGCTGGATGTATTAAATGCGCCCTGGTTAGAAGGACAATGTACCCGTAAGTCTGGTAATAGGCTAAAACAGTTTACTCAAATTTACTCATTATATTACTAAAAGATCGAATACGTCTGGTGTATGAGTTCTTTATAAACTTCCGTAGGTCGATATCATGAATGAATTAGAAAGATCATCAGCAAAGCAGTCAATGCATTACATAAGGTCAATGCATCCACTACGCAGTAGGCACAAAGGCGGATCCATGATTCTAAAAAAAAGGTGACAGTGTCGCTGACGCCGACTTCTCTGTAGTTGGGTCCTTCTCCTAAAGATATACAAAAATATAAAGGTCTATATTTACTGTGCTATGATAACTTACTTCTTTTGTGAGATTAAAAATAGGGGGCAGTGGTACACCACTAGCAGGCTATCCCTGGATCCCCTTAGGCAAGTATATAAAATCGAGATTGTGTGGCTCCCATGCAAAGCGGGTCGAATTCCCTACATTTGTCACTAAATCAATTCTTCAGATTTTATGAAACCCATGCTTTTGAAACTTAGGCCTACTATTATATATTTGCTACATATCTATCTATCTATCTATCTATCTATCTATCTATCTATCTATCTATCTATCTATCTATCTATCTATCTATCTATCTATCTATCTATCTAACAACAAATATAAACCAATAAAGGTAAGCCCTAAATTTAATATACAACAATTGCTTTCGTGTAACTATGCTTTTCCATGATCAGACAAAAACTGTAATTTTATCAATTTTGAAAAGGACACCTCACCAAGAAAACAAAAAATAAATGATCGTTTTAACGATATATTGACCACAACGTAACTAAATGTAGTTCATTTACACTAAAATGCAGCACAAAACAGTTCAAGGTATATATTGCATGTCTACTATTAAACAAACAAAAGAAATATAAACCAAACAAATCTATATTCACAAGGTATGAAAATTCGAAATTCACATGATTGCCTCAATATCCATAAAAACAATATCAAATCATAACAATATTAAATATTTCTTTCACATCAAAATGTTTACAAGGTGATAGATGTATTCAAGGTGAAAATCATGTTAAAGAAGCATTTTACATCAAATCGCGATTTTGTACCATGGTTATAAAGTGTAACGGGTATATATTGATCAAGATGACAACAAGAAGACATTCGCAAGCACGGTTAAAAAAAAGAAGCATTCCCCGTCATGGGACTTTTGATACTTTTACTCGTTTCCACGACTTTGCTTCAACGGCTTGGATATTGATTTTGAAGATTTCCCACGCTACGGAACGGAAAATTGATACCCTTAATTTTCATGATATTATGACATGGGGAGTCTTTGAGATTCAATGTAAAATGCTGCTTTATAAATTAAGATATAATGTACTACGATCGGTAATAAAGCTATCAATATATTTTTGTCTGTCAGTCTGTGTTATTAGATGCAACAAAGACCAGATGAAGAACTTCAGAAATGCTGGAGCCGTTTACTGATCTTTTCGATCTATTTTGCAATACAATAAATCATATACTTGTTGCTTCCTGAGTAACGTGGCAATATAGTGATATGATATGTCATATGATAGTGATATGATCATAATAAATAATAACAATCAAAATTCGACATATTTTCAGGACACCCACAACGATCAGGGACCTTCTTTGCATTCCATTATCTGAGTTAATTAAACTAAAGAAACGCGTATCTAAACAATAGTACCATATCGACAAGTCACAAATGGGAGGAAAAACCATTCCTTTCATTTGCCCACATCAAACCCGCTAACCCAACACTTTAATAGTTAGTATCACAAAACTGTTAAATTCCCCCAAAGAGACTGTTGTTCAGTCCGACTCCGTTGTTTTTAAACACGCCTCACTCGCTAATATTCATCTGAGGGACCCCAATTGCAACTTCTTGTGAAACCATATATTTCCTAACCATAAATTAACAGTAAATTCGTATTAGGTACATGCTCATCCTATTTGGCCGCTGAATTGGCCGGTTGTGTCACAGGAAAACTGGCAACCTTGCCTTAGAGTGAAATATTAAAAGTATGCAACTTCTTATGCAGTATTACCAACACCGGATATTAGTGAACAACTGTCGAGTTGAACACGCTACGAACGGCCCATGTTATAGGCAAGGAAAGCCACACGAGACCTTAGCAACTGGAAATTCTTATATGGCTGTGAAGAAATCTTGCAAGGAAGCCAATCTGGTGAAATAGATAAAATTATTTTTAGCCAAGGGCGAAGTGTGATCGCTAGCTTAAACCTGCAAGTTGTGAAGTGTTTCATACCATGCACGCTTATGTAGAACGTAGGTTGAACTACGCCAAGGTACCGCACACGCCAGAACCAAAGCACAGTAGGACAAAGTTTGATCAAATTCGTTCAAACCTACATCATAGCATAAATTCAACACACAATATCAACAAGTCGTACGTTGCATTGATGCATCAGTTCATGTGTGTTTGCATACATACACGTGTCTTACAGCATTTGGGTACCAGTAGGCCTAACACTGTAATTAAACGCTAGCCTAACGAACTGTTGACGCACGCCTATACAAACACCCACAGAGACGAAAATCAGAACTAAAACAGTAAAAGAGTATCCGACGAGTTGGTCATAAACCCATATCTACTGTTATTTTTTTAGGTATCAATATTTTCTCATTAATTATTTGCCTTCTAAAATTTTCCAAAAATATATTTCAGAGAACTTTTACCATTTTCCCTATGACATTTATTTTTAATTCATTCTCATTCAATTCTCAGGAATGAATGTAAACTAATAATGACTCTTGCATAACATTTCCCTCAATTTTTTTATTTGCCTTTAGAACAGATTAAAGAAGCTGCCAGTAATTATTCATTCAGTTTTCCATTCTCTACCTTTTGCAATTTAACTACTTCATGTAAATGGGTACTGTAAAAAAGAACAGAATATTGTATATAAGCAAAATTTCTCATCTGAAAAAAAACTAATTTTGTGACAAGCTGTTCCTTCTTAATAAAAAAGGCCAATAAAAAGGTGTGTTTGTAACCAATAATTCCTAAAAAATCAAGGTGGTATTAATATACAGAAGTAAATCAAACAAGGTGACAATATCTGACCTATTTGTTTTTGCAAAGTATTTCAGACAAGTATAACACCATATAAACTATTGCCATTTGTAGCTTTGCTTTCTTAAAATGGCCTCATAGCATCTCATGTGAATCCAACTACTGTAATGAGTAAAAAAAAACTGTTTCGATAATGATACCTGTATCGTCCATTAGACAGATCCTAGTAATTCTGATGCTGCCACTAGTTACATATGTCAGCATTTCATTTTCTCACAATGATGAAAATATGACAAGGCATCATATCCAGTAGAACAAAGTAGTCCCAACTTCCACGTATCAGGGACTTGTTTATTCCTAAAGGAATAATCATTGCATAAAACCCTTCCTCTTAGCTTGCATAAATATTGGATTGTGTGTACTAACATTTGCATATGATTTAGCCTCTGTTAAGAATATTATTGAAGCATCCTAACTGTAGAATTTTGTTGTAAAGAGTATGATAACCAAATATATTACACAGACTTAAATAATATCACCATTTGTGGCTAATCTCGTTAATGTAAGATATGATTGGCACAACATAGTCATGTCAAACTTATAGGTGTTAATTATATACGTTTGTCTTCTTTGCCTTTCACCGGTATATGTGTAATTTTGTTTCATTAGACTATTGGAAAGCATTGCTAAACAAGAAAAAGCCCAAAACCCACAAAAAAGGTCTCAAGAATGGTTAAAATATGAAGATTCTGACGTTCCATTCTGAATACCCAAAAATGGCAGTGCATGCATGTAAAGTTGAATAGATTCCATGTAACTGTTGAGTTAACTACTAATATGACATGCACTTTAGTTCAATAGGCGATGCCATTCTACTGCCTTGTGGAACACTGGGACGTTGCCCATAAAAAATTAACAGTCTTTCTCTTGCAGTCTCTCAAAAACAACTAATCTCCATAAAACAATGCTTCAAATACATTCCCACTTTCACATTCTGGCATTTATATTTAGGTCCTCAATTAAGATATTAGCATCTACTTATATACATCTATTTAAAAATAAGATGAAATTGATCATTTATTAGATATTTTGTAGCAAACATGTATACTACTAATTCAATGACTATATCATTATGAATATACAGTACTACTCTCAAATCCAGGCAACAACAAACACATATATTTCTAAGTGTATATCAACAAATATATAAATCTAGCATCTTCAGAGCTTCATAATGGTCAACACTTAACCACTCTCCCACAACTATAGTTTCTGTTTCTTTAATGAATGATAAAATCTAAATCAAACTTCTAGCACAGAGCAATAAAAAAAGTGACATCTGATTCCCTTGCTGTGATATAAAATTTCGAAATTTATTTCCTTGTATGTGATGTAAAATGTGCAATAAGTTGTGATGTCCTACATGGAAAACACATGAAACTTTGTTTTTTGCTGATGCACTTTTGATGATGCAATGATGCAATGATGACTTCTACATGATTGAAATTGCTGTTTAATTGTGATGAACTTTTATGTAATTTTTGTAGAAAGTATTGGAAAGTAGTGTGTAATCGTCTACCAAAACAACCCTGCCAAGAATGAATAGGGAAGCATAATGATGATTACTACTGACTTTCAGCTTACACTACATGCGATCAATACTTTTCACTTGAACTTATCCAACAGCACCATAGATACCAGAACACCAAAAACTGGCAAGGTTTTGCGAGTATTTACAACAAGGTTCTAATATGTTTAACATAACTTTGCTCTCACACAAAATTCATATCTGCTTATTTCGTCTTAAAAGTCAAATTTGGAATTGGGGAGCCTACATCAATTTAAAGACGGTCTCTCGTGGGCGAAATCGGTGGCGCTATCACATTTCTAAAAGTTTACTACCGATATAAGCAAACAATGATAGGGCCATGTAAGCAGCTTTGTTTGCAAAAGTTTCAATTCCATCCTCACTATACCAATAAACTAATTCTCTACTGTTGATTGGAATATTTTGGCGTGTGACATTGCCTCAATGCACTATAACTGCACTACAGTGACTTGGAGTTCTTTTTGTGCAGGAAACTAGGATACAAAATAGTTATGTTAGAGCTGAATGTTATCAAAGCAACTACTAACAAATGACAAAATACTTTATACTTCTTGCTAGATTGAGTTGGGAAGAAGGATAGTAATGTTTAAATTGTTTACAGAGTTCTAGATGAAGCAATATGTTTATTTTGAATCCACACAAAGGTGTTTTACAGTCACTTTTTAGGGCATTCTCCAGGGATACAAAAAGCGAGCATTAAACAAGGTAAGGATATTTTCTGGCATTTCAAATGTAAAATTAGCAGTTTTGGAGCACCAGATCTCAACTTTTCAAACTAGAAGAGATTGATTTGGAAGAATGCATAGCCTTGGAAGAATGCATGCATTTGGAAGAATGCATAACAGTAAAGAAATGTTGAAGTATCCCACCAATTATACATCAGTTTCAGTTGTTAAATAAAACCACTATCTGCAGATACATGTTGTCTTGGTGCTTACAATAGACAAACGTTTACAATGTTATTCATGCAACAGTGGCATACTTTGGCGTACATATGAACTGTTGTAAACCACAATTTTTCTTACAACAGTTTCATTACTAGAATAGGAAACTTAAAAACAAGTTAAATGGCACATAATAAAGGTATACAGCAGTATCCTGATGCCATGTTGACTATTTTAGTGTACCGCATGTACATATTTTCCTTTATTTTTTCCTTTCCTTTTTTTTGAAAAGTTAAACTCACAACTGCCTGTTCTGTAGGGGGGGGGGGGGGAAGGAGGGGGAATGACTGATTTATAATAATTTACATGTATAACATCTTTGTTATCTTCCCTCTGTATCTGCACTCATACCATCACTCTCTACCCCAGGACGAGGACTGTCCGTATTTAGACCATTCCCGTAGACATTGGTTCTAGGAGCCAAAGGCGAGACTGATTTCATCAGAAGGCCAAGACCAGGTCGACTGATATCTGTGCCTGATATAAGACTATTCCTGTGAAGAAAAGAAGAAATGGGAGTAGAACATTATCTTCATCTGTGAATACAAGCTACAGTTACAGGTTGTAGGAAAATACAGTGTTTCAGGAACAGGTACATGGAAGCAGTATATTCTACAAATTGTACATTAAGAATGAAGCACTATGAAGTCAAACCCTAATTATCCAAACCTAAAGTTATATTATACACATTGCAGTATGCTACAATAGGTATCAACTGTAGGAGCAAGACCTTTCTTACAGATTAATGGCACTGTTGGAGCAAGATGACAAAACTGTGCCCATAGACAACAGATATTGTCAAGTTATCCACGAGACTACATGGGATAAACACTACAATAATGAAGACAAAACTCAATTCACAATTACCTAAATACTTCAAACTGACTGCTTTTACATACACATTCCTATAAAAGATTGTCAAATATATTTCCTGGTTAGCACAAGCTGTGTGATGATACAACAGCACGAGGAGCTACAATGTAACGACAGGATCTGAAACACTTGCTATTAGTAAGAATCCAGTAAAGTGACAAAAAAGGCATTTGCATAATGCCCTAGGTTCATAATTTACTCATACTTAGACAAAAGTGCCAAGAGAATACCATTTCTATGTCAAAGGGTGATAGAAAAGCATAGAAAGCTAATAGTAAATCATAAAAGCTCTGGAGACTTTTTTATGGGTTTTGGGGCATTTCCTTGTTCAGCAGTGCTTTTCAATAGTCTATTGAAAACAAATTTACACAAACTGTACATCTGCCAGACTACTGTAGATGAGGGTTTGATTCTATAATGTCCCAGGCATTTCAGTTTGCTTGGCATATCAACTTCTCTTTAAGCAGCATGGGCGAAAAATAAGTTACGAGATAAAATATCTTACGAGACAGAATTTCCAATTCCACTGCTGAAAGGTGTCTTTGGCATGCCAAGGGACAATCCAAGGCCAGACGAAGGGGTGAAGGGTTGACCAGATGGAGCATTACCAATCGCCTTGTAAATATCCTGTTAAGAAAAGAAATTGCATGACAGTAAAGAAAGGTCTATAAGTAAAAACACTTCAATGTTTCAATGAAAGTAGGATTACACCAACAAGGCAAGTGAACATATTTTACTTTTATTGAACAGTGGCATGCCACAGGATCCAGCTTGATTGTTCACTTACTAAGAAGAAGTTTGTGCCCCTTTCCCCTCTCCCTTGTCCACATTAATTGCCTAGGGTTAGCAAAAGTTTACATTCATGGTAAAAGTTGCATGAAGTGGTCAAGAAAAAAAGGATGATAAATTGGCTGGTTGTGTTACATCATTAAAATCCACTACTCATCAGATTCACTCATGTTAATTGCAAATGCCATGTACAGTACTAATGCTTTGTCCAAGAAGTTTCAATTACCTGAACATGACAGCAAAGAAGGATAGGTTACATGTAAACTTGCTATAAAAGCATGGCAGCACTAGGATGAGGCTTTTCTATCATTTGCTTGATAATTAAGAGACTTTCTCAAGATTTTGAATATAACAATATTACTGCAGCCTAAAACATACTTATAAATAAATCAATATATATATTTCATGTGTGTTTAAAAGTGAAAGAAAAGATACGGCCAAAAGCAGCCAAGAATTTTCACCTCTTTTTGCTTCTCCATCCTGTACTCTCTGACAACTTTCTCTAATGCCATCCTTTGCCGAGATAGTGAGGAAATGCGATCTTGTAACATTCCATTTTCTTGCTCAAGAAATTTGGTCCTGTATTCCAGTGATGAGATGTTTCGATTCTGGTCACTCAGAGATTCCTCATTCTCGACCATTCTGCAATGACATATATTAGCAACGTTAATGGAATGATGAAAAAAGAATCTGACACGAAGGAAGCATTTATTGGCTGTGTATAACAGTACTGCTCATGAGGTACAGTTTAACAAAATCTTTTCTCATAGGAAAGATGTAACCATTTTGATGTTGCTAAATTATGCAAAGGCCAAGATTTAAGCAACTTACTTACAAAGGACATTTTTTACATATTTGCACAGAACTGACAAGTAGAAACATTTTAATTTGCAGAATAGTAAAGGTTTTAATAATTAAGGATATTATAAATACTGATTACAGTAAGCATAATCATACATTTGTACTCATTCCAACATTAGCGCAGTATATTGCATAATTGTTCGGTGAAATGTGTCAGTAACTCCAGGGTCAGAGCTGATTTTGGTATCTGCTGTAATACTACTTGGGATGATCAGCATCATGTGTTTACATCATTAACAAGGCTTTCATAAAAACATGTTAGCAGATCATCAATGTAAGGTGGTTACTACCAGACTCTTCCGGTCATAAACCTCTAGGATATGATTTAAATTTAGCGATGCATTGGATGCTGTATAGAGATGTTTGCCTCATGCAACTTCAGTTTTTTTGTATCACCAGATTCGGGATTTTTCAGGATCTTTTGACCAAGAAAAGTCTTATGAAGGTAGGTGTAACCTGTTTGCAACTTAAAGGTGGATAAGCCAATATATTATTGTGCCAGTTTTATTTGAAAGCATAGTGTCCATGTAATTTTAATTTTATATGAAAATTTTCATTTCCCATTATTTTATTTTAACTGACTAAAATTGAGACAGGCACAAGGGTGGCTGTTGTGGCAAGGTAGAGAGCTTCAGTACGTGCAATGACAACCAATTTGATGTTCCAATGAGTACAAAAAATGTAAAAACAAATTCCTCACCAGCCCATACCACAACCAATTAAAGCAACACATAAACGAATTAATGGGAAATGTATATCTACTGTACATGGTGTTAGCCAGTTATGATTGCAAGGTAATAAACTACCACTTCATCCCCACAGGTGATCTATTTTACCGCAACTTAGTCAAACCCTTAACTTGGACGAAGCTGAATATAGCATGATATTGATCTGTAAAAGACACTGCGTCTGAACTAATTCTGCTTTACCACGGTTCTACTTCTCTCGATGAGGTAAAAGAGCTTACTTGTCCATTAACTGTCTATTTTCAGTCAACAGTGTCTGGTTCTTCTTTTTAGTCTCTTCTTTATCATTTTGTTCTCTCTCTAGTTCTCCTTTGATGCTGTTCAATTCATTCTGTGCCTGTTGGATGTTCTCCACCAAGAGGGTCTTTTGTCTATTGAAAATGTTCCTGTAAGTAAATGATGAAAAGCAAAAGTGGATGGAGTGATGGATATTAATCATTCTGTGACATGCATTTGTAATAATTTCACACAAAGGATATTATGTGATAATCTAGAAGATGCAGATTGACAAGCAGAGATGTAACCTTGTACAAGATGAACTGTTACCTTCCGCAGACCCCTGAAATGCTTTTCTTTCTACAAAATCAATGTCTTACTACAGATGAGAAAGATTTTCACACAAAGGATATTGATGATAATCTACAAGATGCAGTTTGACCAGCAGAGATGTAACCTTGTACAAGATGAACTGTTACCTTCCACAGACCCCTGAAATGTTTTTCTTTCTACAACATCAATGTCTTACTACAGATAATGAAGATGGGATGAGGATGTTGCATGATCTTCATGTTAACTTTCTAAACTGAAGGTAATGGAAATTTGTTTTGCTACTGTCTAAGGTATACAGGTAGACTATAGGCCAATTAAAATAACTAAACGAAGCATACTATTGACCTAATAATGCTCAAATCTAAAAGTGAGTGTAATTTGGAGTTCAAGCCTATTTCTTTTATTTGTTGCATATATATCTTTAAATAATTTTCTGTGTTATGTATTACATACAGCGAAATTTGGAAACGCAGAAAAACCTTGACAACAGGGGCGGGATTTGAGATGTGAAAGTGGGGGGGCAAACCTGCCAGCAAGACTATCTAAGTGGAGCGCCACCATCGGTTGGCGCGGAGCGTACAAGAATTTTTTGGGCTTTACAAACCCCCCAGATGGCCGGAAACGGCACTTCCCGAGTGCTCTAAGCTCCATATACCCCTGCTTGAAATATGGATCTCATGTCTGCAATTTGTATCTAGATAGTTAATTATTGTTTAAAAATTTGAAGAGGATTGATAGTAGAACATATGGTCAGATGGTGATGTACAACTTTTGTTATACGTCACTATCTAAGCGGAGCGCCATCATCGGTTGCAAGGAGCGTCGAAATTTTCGATGAAAGTTACCCTTAAATCGGTAAAATTAACACCCATATAGGCTTTAAATTGCATCTAAACAATTAATGAACGTGTGTAAATTAAGGAGGGCGGATAGAAGAACTTATATTGTGATGTTCAACTGAAGCTTATACGTCACTATTTAGGCGGTGCACCACCATCAGTTGGCGTGGCGCGTCGAAATTTAAGCAAAAAGGAAATCCTAGATCAGCAAAAATGACACTTCTGGTAACAATAAATCGCATCTAGACAGTTCTTTCCCCCTAAAATTATTAGTATA
>JAIPMN010090999.1:0-10180 GCA_020650975.1 Apostichopus californicus | reverse complement strand
CCAACCCTCCCCTTAGACCCACCCCCAGGACGGCGATCATTCATGCCTGACGCCCCCCCTATTGGAAAATCCTGGATACGCCCCTGAAAATCACTACTTTATTCCATCCATCCGTATATATCGTTTCGTCGCTCGTCATCTTAAATGCAATACGCTAGATTCTATGCTTGGAATATCCAGAAACGGATCGTATAAAATTCTACATCGCTTCTACTTATTATATACGCTAAACCTACACCGCCGATCTCTGTACATGTACAGCGTTAGGCTACGGAGCGGCAACGCGTGGTACCTGTAGTATTTTGGGACCGCATAGCCGGTAGGGCTGTTGTATACGCCTCACCGCTCTGTGCACACTTAAATATTATGCTAGCATCTAGTGGCCTTACCAGTCTGAAGGAGCTTACCACACCCTTTTCAACCAGGTCGAGTTAGTTTTTGTTATATCATTTGAGTATAGACTAACTGATTTATGCTAGCGTCAGCCGAGCAACCCCACAGTTGCCTGTATGTAAATCTGTTACATCTGCGTCGGGAGCTAGTGACTTTCTTTCATTCTTACCTCCGCGTGCTTCCAACTTGCCGGAAATAGCGTATAAAAAGGAAGAATGTGGTACATGCAGTCGTACTAGCAGCAGGGGTTGCAGGTGGAGGCAGCCAATAGGAAGTAAGCACTAGTTGTGAAATAAGTTTGTTGACCCAAGATGGTCTTGGCACAGAATTCGAGCTCCGGGGGGCGAATTTTTTTTTCCAAACAGGTTTGCAATTACGGAGTTTTCCGCCAATCAGATTGCTCGTGACGTCAGCATCAATAATGGCATCGCTTCGAAGTTCGAAGACATGCACTGAGTTACACACTGACACTTAATAAAGTCTAGTTACGGGGTTTCCCATCAAACGCCCTAACTTTACTTTTAATGCTTGAATCACATGTTGATCTTACTTATGATACATACGCTACATTCTATTGGGTTCGTGTTTACGTTATTCAAGATTTGTGAGCCGTTCTACTGCAATCGGAATTCGTTTCGTGGAATGGGTAGGCCTACACTAAAATCAACTTCACGAGTCTTGAATGAATATACGCAAACAGTTTAGTGTACAGTATAATATTTTTCCGTCACTGCACTGTGTACACAGTTATAATACATATAGGCCACCAGCGCATGTGTGATGTACCCTGTACGAACATTTCACTGTGCGTTGTTATCGATTAATGCCTTCACAGAAAACTTAGATCAAAGTAGATGATCATACCATACTAGTGTGCTCAATATGTCTAAACCAATTCCAAACACATCTACAACGAAAAGCTTCGGGTAATTTTGAACGGGCATATCTTCGTTGCAACGAATGGATGCATACACTTTGGTTACCTGGAAGTGAAGGTTTCTATCGTGATGACGTAACTTTTCCGACCAATCATGAGCGCCTATTTACACGCAATTGCAAACCTGTTTGGGAAAAAAAATTCGCCTCCGGGGGACGAGGCACAACCTCAGCCACCCCCTTCTCTACACGTAGACGGATAGGAATAGAACTGGTTTAATCACTTGGGGAACCGAGCATGGGCAGCGCACCCACGTGACCTCGACAGGCTAATACGAGTGAATCAAGAGCAATACGACACCCTTATGCACTCCCCTCCCGTGTCCCAAGAGGCGTGGAATCGCCTGATACTATGGGTACAAGCTCGCGTAACTTATTCAGTGGAGGCCGCTGCTCCGACAGATCGTTTGGTTCTTCCCTTTGCCAACCATTCCGAAGATTATCTCAGTAGTTAAATGTTGGTGCTTACCTCGTTGTGGCTCTTGAGAGCCCCCACGCTTGGAAATCCTTGTATAGTCTTACAAATGCACCGAATACTGGCACTCCTTGTGCACCGTTCGATTGACTAATCTTCACGTGTGGCTCTCCGGACGGTCTCTCTGCGTCGGCCTAAAATGTAAGTAAAATTATATTTCTCTACAGTTCAAATGTACCCATAACATCCATGATGACAGACACGAAATATTATTCAAATTTAAAAAGTGATGTTATATTGAGTGAGTACTGGATAGAGGGTACACTTCTCGAGACATTTAGCAAATGTTTGTTCAGTAACACAGTAATTATAGCTTATGTTGGATCCAAACAACACGTCAGTAGTTGCATTTGAGGAAGAAGTCAGTAATATTGTTATTGTGATTTCACTATTCAACTGACACTGATGGTGAACACAAAACTGAGACGAAAGTTACATATTACCATTGAGGTAAAAGAGATGTGTCGAATACGTATCATGAATAATCAGAGCTTTCAGAAAACATTGACTACATCAGGGTAAAGAAGCAAGGGTATCGAAACTTGAACCAATACTATGGGTGTTCCAGAAGAGTCTGAAGGTATAATCCAAACGGCACTGAGAGTTTACTGATCTGTGGATGTTCAACTGCGAACGTCTTCGTGGATAACAAACCCTTTGTTCTGTAGCCAAATCGGCTTGTGTTTACATTGTCTGTAATTCTCAGTCAAGATAATTAGATGCATTATCGATGTAATCATAACCTCATATTTGAAAGAGGTGTCTTCATAATTAGTTATCTCAATAAGCTGATTATATCATTTTCAAGCTTTGTCCATCGGCGAGGTTGCATGACACAATGCACAATACCGGCAGTGGTTTCAGACATCTAATTACAATCACACATTATACCATTCGCCTCTATAGTTTTCATTCCTCTTATTTGTAAACGAAGCAAACGATAAACAGGTAGTACTACTCAGTATGATTGTAACACAGTAAGCCAGCTAAAAGAACAAAAACAAGAAGAAAGAATATATGAGCGGATGGACCGACGAACAGGACCCAAGTACACTTTTGTTTGTATACAATGAAGGTTTTTTAGGGGGGGGGGGTCAGGGGGGGACGTTATGACTTCCAGAAGAGGGCATTATAAGGGAAAACAGCCACTACTCCGACCCTCTTGGAGAAATGATGGTGAAATAGAGGGTTCATAGAAACCAACTGTTGCTAAATTTTGCAACTTCTGAGAGAATTTTGATAAACTTGCGACTGTTGGGATTTGTGGTGTTTAAAAGTCTGTTCGCCAGTGGCGGAGACTGAGCGACTCCCCTGATTTTATTATTAGTGGAAAAGGGGCTTCACGTGGATGCATCATTGTCGATGCACGTATATGGACGGAATCATGGAATGGACTCGATGGATGGATAGACATATCATAAAGATGAACTGTTGATTAATACAACAATATTTTGCCTTTTAATAACCTCCATCCTGTTGTAATGGGTAGAAGAACATGTACTACATTGGTTATAACCAATGACTTAACATACTTTGGCTGCTATATTGAGTAATAACGAGAAAACAACAACACGTGACCATTAACAGGATACAAAGGATAGAATTTGTTTGTCTTTATTGACCCAACTTGGCGGGAATCATTACTAAAGTTAAATCTGTAAACGATTCAACCAATTAGCGAGTGTTCCAAGTTGAATGTGCTCTGACACCCGCCACTGTATTTTTGGGCGACTTGGAAAAATTCCCAAGGGACGATTCTTAGTCCATTGTCGGTCTTGGTACACATATACAGTATGGTATGAATCTATGCTATACATAAAGGATAGTTTAATAGTAATAACATGGAAAAAATTAAACAATGTTCATTAGTTTGAAGCAACAAATCACTACACTAAATCACGAAAATGTGTTATTGATCATGATAAATGAGACTCCTCTTGATAATGTGAAAACTTGCTTGGTGTTGAACTTGATAGTTATTTATTAAGTTATTTGCATGATGGAGTACGTTTGAAGAATGGTAAATGAAGACTCGCATGACTAAGGCGAATAAATACCATTTATTAATCATTATACTAGTATTTTATACTACAATGGCTATATTTGATCAATTTTAGATTACTGCAGTTTAGTATGAATTACTTCAAATCATAGTGAAAGTACAAAAGGCGCTAGCTTGAAGAGTTATGAATGCAACTTTCGAAAATAGATACCAAGATTTATTTTAACTCTTATTATGGCAGGCTATTGACAATACAATGAAGGATAATATATTAATTATGACTTATATCTGTAAATGGAGAAACCCCGAAGTATATTTCGGACATGTTTACTTATACACTTACATATTTACTTTTTGTTTCAAGGCGGAAAAAACAATTACAAAAAGAAAGATTTTCTCATCTTATTTCATATGATTGGAATCAGTTGCCACTTGAGGTAAAAAAATTAAAACCTGTATTAATTTTCTTTTATTTAAGTTTTGTTTGGAATTTTTTTTAGAGGGAGATTAGCACTTTGCTATCCTAGTGTTTTAACTCTCTTAAGAGATTGTTGTAACAATTTCTTTCACCATGCCGGAGATTCCTTTGAAATTGAGGGACATGCTAAAGTAAACATGTTGGGTCAGGCTCAGGTTTAACTGAGGATTGTATTAACACATTCACTTTGCGGAAATTTCTCTGCTGGCCCTTTCTGCTGCTACAGTATAAGGGATAAAATAATGACCTTTCAATTATTACTACTGATCGTGATTACAGTTGATAACAGCAAAGTGTGTTCATGATTTAGGATAAAGTAAAATTACAGGTGCTGCCTCCCCCATCCCTTGGCTATAGTGAAGGTAAATTATCAAATACAAATGTGAAGTTAAGTTACTAAGATTAGTGACTAGATGTTAATATTTGTAACCCCTTCTCTTTATTTATCTGAATGATTATGCTTGTTCACTGCCAAGAATCTACAGTATGACACACTCAGATCGTGTGCTTGCTGTAAAGTTTTGTTAACATACACAAAAGGGCGTATTGCTAATGTAGTTAAAGGTAAAAACTACATTTTCGAATCATTCTGACCTGTTTAGTCATATGCGGTTAGAAATACTTTTAGTTACGTGGCACTTTCAATTTATTATAAACTTAACAATAAAAGTGTGCAAAGCACTAACCAACTGACGTTGCCTGATATTAACACTACTTTCCTATGGGCGGCCAATTGGAAAAAATACAACAATGAAACAAATAAACAAGAAAGAAAATTGAAAAAGAAGAAATATGCAGAATGAAACAAACATATGTAATACCATTGTAAAAATTGTTCAAGGCTGCACTTAAAAAGAGAAATAAAAATTAAAAACATCGTGTGGCGAAATATATCAAACACATGCAATCGAAGGATAAACAAGGAGCACTGGTCGAAGTCAAAATTGATCCTCTAGTCAGAACAAAAAGATCAATCGCCACCATAAATACGAAGATGTATTGTATGCAAAAGAACATTCGCACGAAATCAAAACTCTCGAAACGCGAAAGGAACAAGTGCTCAGAACTAAAACAACAAGCACCACCATAAAAATGAAATTGTAACATAATCAAAAAGACATTCGCACGAAATCAAAACGAACGTTCACGCGAAACGAACGAACGCCTATGAACTAAAAAGGACAGATGCCGCTGTTTTACCTTGACCGTGTTATATTACGAATGTAGTTATGACATATTGTATGCACGACCATTATGTTTAACCACGCTGCACTGTGCTTCACAAGGTAAGTGAACTGTGTGGGCTAAGCGTTATGTTGTCATTGTGCCCACAAGGGAATTTTTAACTGGGGCAGAGGCAGACTGGTTCGTTTTGATGCTGTCCCAATGCTCGTTTTGATTCTGTCCCAACGTTCGTTTTGATTTATGGGGAAAACTTTCAATTGTGGGGAGGCGAACTTTCATTTTGTTCGCGCAGTCATGTCGTGTATCTACATTCCTATAATTGTTCCTTTTTATCTTTGTTTTTGTCTGTTTATCTCTTGTTTCATCGTTTTATTTTTTGCCCAAATGGCTGCCCATACTTTACTGTACTATTTGTACTGAGTTCACAGAGCATTTATCACTGATCAGTGGCATTTATGCTCTACGACTGAGCTGTCTGCCGGGTATTTCCCTGAGTACGGGAGCTTAAGAGAGCTATCATCATAATACGACATAAGTGGTCAATTCTACATGTTGCAGAAAATTGTTCAATTAGGGCCTACTCAGTTGGAATGAAGTGAACAATTGAACATTTTGCTGATTTTTAATAAGATATTATTATGTTATCTAAACAATTTACTGAAAAATGTTGACTTATTGGGGCAACACTTTCTTCTGTTGATTGCACTTCTAAGCTTCCTTCACTCCCCATTCATGGACGCGTCGAAAACCACGAAATTGTTTACTGCAGCTTTACGTACCCAGGGATATTTCACTTGTTAGGCTATTTAGTTGTTTTAGATTGTACGCACACACAGTTACTGTGCGGTATTGAAAGCATAAGCTGGCTGAGCATTTTGGTAAAATGCTAGCGCTTGAAACAAGTACAGTACATGTTACTATCAATGATCACGCATGAGCCTTAGTACGGAACCTATGTGAAAATAACTCTCAGCTGGATATTGTTTAGCAGCTAATGGTTGTAAGTTGAAATATCTTACAGTAAGTTTTCAAAGATCTGGTCCTAATTTACAGGAAACGTCTAATGATGTGTTGAACCTAATATTTAACTTAGACTCAATTATTATTGGTAGTACTAGGCTAGTAGTAGTATTTGTAACCAAAAGTATACCTACAATCTTAATGGTGAGGAGTTGAATCATCTCTGCAAGCTTCTAAACATTGTCTTCAAGCTGCCAAATGAGAGGTAATACTGGTTTTAGGTATGATCAAGAGGAACTTCAGTTTTCTGAAAGAGGACATAGTTGTTATGCTTAATATGCAGTTAGTTAGGCCTCATGTGGAGTATGCTGTGCAGGCTTGGAACCCGTATTTTGCTACTTAGGTTAAGGAAATATACTCGTAAAGGTCCAAAGGAAGGCTACTAGGAGGGTGTTCCTTATTATTTATAAGAGGTAACAACTGTTGAATCACACCACACTGGAACTTAGGATGTTCCGTGGTGACTTGATTCAGATTTTCAAGATTGTGTATATATGTAGTTTTGACAATTAATCCTTCACTGACTGTTTCATGTTTGCTAATGGGTCGTACTAATTAGCGTCAACAGGCCCATTTCACGACAACTCAAGACAACTCAAGACAACTCAAGACAACAAGTTTAAAATACCATCAAATACAATGGTTGTAATTAGAGTGTATCTGTAAACACGTTTAAAACTTAGTGGAACCATCGTGCATACATATTTTTCACGGGAAAGTGTTTTTGTCGTAAAAATAGTCAACTTTCTCCGTCCGTAGAATTGAACGACGTGATGCTATTGCGCTTGCGCAATGACATTGGACCGCATCATCACACTACAGGTGAGTGCAATTTTTAAGTCGACCCACCTTAAGTACCGACACTGTACACAAAGGTAGTTCCCAACCCCTAACACAAACCCAACCATATCATAATGGTATGAGTGGTCGGATGAAGTCACTGAGACGTTGCATGGGTGCTTTGAAAGCACCGACTGGGGGGTGTTTCAAGATGACGACACCGTGTTGAATCCATTGTACTGTACCAACTAAAACAAGATGGGTATTCCCGAACAGTAAACCGTGGTTATCTAAGGAATTGAAGGTATTGATTAAACAGAAACATGTGGCCTACCATAACAAAGATTACAAAACAGCAAGAACTCGTCAAAGGGAAATTAAAAGAGAAATCAAACGGTGTAAATATCAGTATGGAAAGAAACTTGAACGTAAATTTCAGTGCAACGATAGTCGAGCAGCGTGGAAAGTCATGTCCACCATCACTGGTCATAAACTGAAAAAGTCAGACACTGCACATGCTATATGGACTTCATTAATGAACTCAATCAGTTTAATTGTAGATTTGATGAGATCGATTTTAATGAAGAACAGCTTTCTCTTTGTGCAATACTATTTGATAAGTGCAATGATTTTAACAGGGTTATTTTATCAGTTGACGAGGTCCATACGCTTTTTTCTCGGGTAAATGTACATAAAGCTAGCAGACCAGATCGTATTAGTAATAAAGTAATTAAGTTATGCTCTGCCCAGCTAGCCCCCATCTTCACTGAAATATTTCAAGATACAATTGATACTGGTGAGATCCCTGTTATTTGGAAAACATCCGCAATCACCCCAGTTCCAAAATCACGTACAGTCACTACTTTAAATGATTATCGTCCAGTGGCACTTACTTCTACCGTAATGAAATGTCTCAAAAAACTTATCCTTAGGACTTTGTTAAATGAAAGTGGCGTTACCATAGATCCCATGCAATTTGCATATACAGTAGAGCTAATAGAAGTGTTGATGATGCAGTCCTATTGTTTTTGCATAAAATTTTTCAACACTTGGAAACTCCAAATTCTTTTGTTAGGGCTACATTTATTGACTTTTCGAGTGCCTATTAAATATGCTGATGATACTGTGATAACCGGTTACCTGCACAACGATGTTGTTGCTCCGTATGAGAAGGAAATCAAAGATTTTGTTACTTGGTGCAACCAAAACTACCTAAATTGAATGGCAAAAAAACTAAGGAGATAGTTTTTGACTTCAGAAAACAGCCTTGTGATCATGCTCAAATCAGGGTTAATGATGAGATTGTCGAAAAGGTGCACCACTATAAATATCTAGGTACTATCATTGACTGTAAACTTAACTTCAAAGACCAGGTTGATGCAATTAGATCAAAAGCTTGCCAACGATTGTACTTTTTACGTAAACTGAAATATTTTAATGTCGACAACACTATTCTTGTACTTTTTTACCAGTCAGTGGTACAAAGCGTGCTGACTTTTAGTATTATTTGTTTTTTCGGGCTGCTTTCAAAGTATTCTTCGTTTAAATTAGAGAAGGTTGTAAGGGCTGCCAGCCGTACTATTGGTAGGGATATTTGTTTGAAAACTGTCTATGAACTCTACATTGATATGGTGCACCAGAAAACCCATGGAATATTAAAAGACCATAGGCTACACATCCTCTTTTCCAGAACTATGTATTCTGCCGTTCAGGCAGCAGACTTCGCATGCCACGGTCTAAGCATAACAGATTCAGGTTTTCTTTTTTACCCAATTCTGTTTCTCTTTTCAACCAGAGGGTTGTTAGATAGGTTTCTTTTGTTTTATAGTCTTGTCTGTTTGTGTTTGTTATGTATAAATGTGTATATTTTTCTCACATGTATGGATATTGTTGCTGTTGATATTTTGTATTTGATTATATTTGATATTTTTACCTTTTCATTCAACTTCTCTGTGTTTTGTTTATACTAATATTTAACTGTATTCTGTATGTATATTTCAAACTTTGATTTTTTATGTGGTTTGCTGCAGGGCGACAAATTTCCATATCTTATGGACGAAATAAATCTCTTATCTCTCTCTCTTATCTCTTATGTTGGTGATAATTCGGCAACAAAAACCCTTCATCATACTGAATCACTGTACATATGAAATACTTCTTCAGAGTTTAAATTTAAAGTATAACACAGGAAATCTTTGGCAGATTTGTGAGCATAAAATACAAAACTTGAGCATGCACTGGCAATTGAAAAGTTGAGCTAACTCCACAGAACCTTGTTGGCATTTATACCTAATGTAAATTACCTGTTCTATGGGATAGGCATTACAGGTTTCTGTAATATGAAGATAGTGGGATGTTCGATTGCTGGGGAAAAAAGGACAGGTCTCAGATATGAAAAAGCCAAACAAAGCACTTGGCCGGCCAATTGCAAAATGTCAAACATTCACATATCAGACACTTTTGAAGCAACGCAGCTGACATTTTCACAGTATGCTTATTTCCTAATCATGTAACAAGGGTGGTAATTTCTGGAGAAGGTCGAACCACATAGTACAAACTTTTCCAAAATCTTTTGATTTGGTATGAAATGACCTTAATGTTAAACAAATACTCTTCTTCATTTGAACAGAACACAGTTGGAAAACAAGATGGAGGATGTTCAACTATGGTATCTGGTTATCACTTTACTCCTGTCTTTACAGTATACTGATGCAGGTAGGCATTATTTTTTGCCATTTGACCCAAAATGTACAATTGTAATCTGTGTTTTTTATTTGGCAATCTTATGGTTAAAGCTCTACCATTGATTAATTAAATTGTGGTGTACATACTGTACACATGTCACATCTACATATTTGTTTGTTATATGTGTTCAAGTTCAGGGGCGTAGCCAAGGGGGGGGGGGGGGGGG
>JAIPMN010090905.1:0-11053 GCA_020650975.1 Apostichopus californicus | reverse complement strand
GGCTTGAGTGTTGCCCCCCCCCCCATCAGCGCCCCCCCAGATTTTGCCATTTTACCATTTTTCCCTAAAAATGGGGCATTTGGGGATTTTGTAGCGGTATTTCCCCCCCCCCCACTAGAATTTAGGTTTGCCTTCCGATCCACCCCCCAAGATTTCATGTCCTGGTGCCGCCACTGAATAGGAGATGGACTTTCCTCAGCTTCTCAGGGTGATATCTGGCAAATAGGTTTACCACCACGTTCAAGTCAATGTTCATATCATAATGTACGTGCATCATAGCCAAGAGCAGAGAGACGAGGCTCTGTCATGGAAGCCCTCAGGTATGTACGTAATCTTCGCATCACGCTGAAACTGCGTTCACACTCTGAGCTTGTTACTGGCATGGTTACTCCGATGCTCAGCAGTTCATGCACATTTGGATACAGCTGTCTATCACAGAGTTTGAAGCTTCTGACTAATGTCTTTGCGCGGTCCACATGATCGATGCCCATGTTAGAAGTGCGCCACATCCTCACCTCACATTCAAGTAATTCTGAACTAGGCAGATCTTGCTCATAGAACTGAGCCAGCTCTGACACATCTGGGGTAGTACTTAAACTGCACAGAATTGATGGAACAAGAAACTGGATTTTCTCTACAACACTGGAGAGGCCTACAAGAGAGGGGAACAACAACAAATATGATATTCAGTGAATCAGAGAGATAACAAATGAAGGACATGGCTCACATAGAAGAACAAAACAAAATGTTCATAATGATGGAGTTACTGAAAATTGTTTTACAGAACACACTGGTGTCATTTTCAACATAATGATTATCAAGCCGCGCATCATCTCCAAAAATATTTTGTTAGTCAGAATGCTTTCATATGATGCCTATACAGTGATTCAATTATCCGGTAAATTTCCAACATATGCACACAGTTCAACTAGCACTTACCACTGAACTGTTGCTCCAGGTCAGACTTGATGTGGTCTAAAAACGGGATGGCTACATTCTGACGGTAGTAAGTCTCTGGGTCTGGTGCAGGGGTAGTGTTACGACATCGCGATATCCCACCTGATCTGTGCGGCATACACGGATCCACGCCTAGCCATCCTCACAGAGTGTTCATATATGCGGTGGAACCCCGGTTTCTACATCACCTCGGAGTGTCTCATAGTGGAACTTGACTTCTGTGACCTGTGGAGATGAAAAAAAGCTATGAAGTTAAGCTATGAATTTTGATATATTCAAAAGTTTAATCAACTCACATTTGCATATGCTGATACAATGTCTTCGGCCTTCCCTTGCAGTTTGACAGTCAGGCAGTGCATAGGTGCAAGAAACACATTTGCATATGCTGATACAATGTCTTCGGCCTTCCCTTGCAGTTTGACAGTCAGGCAGTGCATAGGTGCAAGAAACCCATACACTGTAAGAACTGTGATGATAAACCCGAATTTGGTGATTGCTTCCAGCAGGGCACCAGCTGCAGTCCCTGTTCGACCATCCCAATCATAATTGACTATGTTGTGATGATATTTATCGGTCTCATCGATGTAAGAACCATGAGCAATGATCTCCAGAGCCATAACCTGTTAGAAGTAAAATTTGGAAACACTAGTATTCTTGAATACTTATCAAATCATTAAATTCTCATAAAATATTTACATTCATGTTATTTATGCAAATAACTATAATTTCATGGTAAATAACTCTTATTTAGTACAGAGGAAATGTTCACATTATAGGGGAATATGGCAATACTTTAATTTATTATATTCGTTTCAAATCAACATTTCAACAACAGCAAAAATACCACACAAATGTTTAGATAATCTATCGTTCATCCTGTGATGGAAAACTAATCCAAAATAAAATATGCTTTAACAAGAGAGGTGACTAAAAAATCATTTCAACATGAATACCAATGATAGGAGACATCAACTTATATTGCAAGTACTTTCGAATATAACAATGTAACGGATAAGAACAATATGACCAATAAGAGCAATTTAGACGAATACAACAGTTCCAAGCTCCATTAAATTTTGATAATCTACCAACGTCCAAAAATAAGAGATCTGTGAACCAAATGGGCTTCAAATGAAAGCCAATTCAACATTAAATACAAAAAGAAACACATTATTTTTTGGGGGCTTTCACGAAGGGTCAACACCTCAGGCTAAAGTACATCATAATCATTAATATTGAATTTGTACTCTCTTCATAATACAAATAAATGTCTTAATTTTACAGCACTTACCTGCCAAACATAACACTGATAGAAGTGCCTGAAGGCGTCATGTCTGGCTGCCCATCTTGTTGCGCACAGGTCTAACAGTAGCTTCCTGTTGGCTGCGTGTTCAGGAACGTAATTCGAAACAATTTCCTTCAGGAGTCCTTCCCTTTGGGCTCTTCCTGAAGAAGAGTGAAGCTTCTCTCAGTTTATCCATCATGTTCCTCACCTCTTGCAACTTGGACGAGTGAGCGTACACGAGGTTGAGAGCGTGACTGGAGCAATGTGTGTATAAAGCTCTCGGGGAGTGTTGCTTCATGATGGCCTGCACACCAACTCTCACACTGCTCATTGAAGCGGCACCATCATCTCCTTGCCCCCTTATCTTGTCTTCGTGTACTTTTTCCGGCTCACCTTTGTTGCTTTTTTTGCCAGACTTGGTTCCCTTCAGTTTTTCTCATTTTTTCCACTTATTGAATGGCTCATTTACTAATACCCCGAGATTAGCCATATTCCTCTCTTTTGTGGTGAAGAGCGCACACACGATACAGTATACGCCATCACATTCCTTACTGTATTTTAGCCAATGAAACTCCTCATCCATTTGAGATTGAAGCTCCTGTTGCACCCGTCCATTCTATTGGAACGGAAATGGAAATCAGCAGGCGGGTGATAGTGGTGTTTTAGCAGGTGGTACTTCTGCGTATCTGAAAGTTGGCCAACACTCTGTTGTACTTCTGCTGGTGTGCAACCTGGGGGGATGACTTGTCCAATGTCTGTGTATAGAGTTTCTGAGGACTGGGAGGTGTGAGCATCTGATGACGGAGCTGCAGTCCCTGTAGTTTGCTGTGACAGCTCTGGTACCGGAGTTGCCGATTCCATAGCCTGATGAGAGATTGGAGTCTGGTGTGAGGTATCGGGCATTGATGATGCTGAAAATGAAGTGAAAAACAAAAGGTCACTGGTTAACTTTGGCAAATCTGGCCAAAATAACTTTGAGATAAAATGAGCTGAGTCTTCTTGCAGTGTCATGCCACAGGGTAAAGACTATATTTTAACAAAATGTTTTTCACTTGAATTGACAGAGATTATTAAAATGTGTTAAAATGTGCAAGATTTAACCAAATCAATGAACTCTTGGTGATTAAACTAAACTCATGAAGTCATGACCCCCCCCCCCCCCCGCCAATCACTATGGCGGCACACCACTATTCTTTTTTCTATCCTTAACTATTGACTTTGGACATATTTGATCAAATATTTATGGAGTTTTCTGCAATCAATAATGGAGAGCAGTATTGTAGAATTGTACTGCTACATATAACTGAACACAGCCTTGGTGGAGCAATGTATTGTAGTAACCTGATTTGAAAAATGCTGTGATGGGATGTGTCCCTTTAATGCCATGAACTCGAGTTCGCTTGGACAATCCTGTGGGTCTTTCAGAGTGCCGACGTTTTGAGATGCATGTCTCTACAAGATATGAAAAAGTAGAAAAATTATGTTGACTTAATATTACATTAAAAGTAGCATTTTCTTATAAACCTGTCAACTTGTAAACACATCTCTTATTTTGGGTGTCTGTGGAAGACCTGAACTACAATATGGAATGAGGAAGTAAGTTAAATGTTTTACCAGCTTCTTTGATTTCTCATTCATTTTAAAGTTTAAATGATATCCTTTTTAGAATCAACATCTCCTCTACTTGACGGCTTGAAAATTCATTTACATTAATATTACCTCTCTTTATCGCAACAAAATGCCGGTCAACAATGTGCCCAATGGTGATAGGTCCCCGTTCCTCGGATTCCAGATCACAAGTTAATGTGTGAGTTGACACTTTGTTGCCGTGGAAGTCATGGGAGACAACTGTGATGGGCTGCTTGATATACTCTGTTGTGGCCTGCATGACTCGATCATCTTTAACATCTTCCGTCTTCGAAGCAAGGCTGTCTAACAAATCGGGTGTTATTTGCTGCTTCAGAATGTATAAACCAAGAAAAATTACAGCTTAGCCTCACAAAGAAGTTGTGTCATAATACAACCGATGCTTTCAATAACAATGAACATTGCATTAGTTAAAGCTAAAACATAGTTTTGGTAGCCTACCATCGCAATACTAGCATATTGTTTTATGTATTAGTTTGATTGCCTCCTCCAAAAAAACAATCGGTGACAATTTGAAGTCAAACTGATGACAAATGGCAACGTTGCAAAGAAAAATGAAAATGAAGAAAATAAAACAAAGGGAATATTTTCATTCCGGTTGACCCCCAAACTTATTCCTTGTATTTTCTTTCTTGTACTGTAAATTTTCATACGTCTGACTTCAAATTTGAGGTCTCTACCTCGATGCTGACCAAAACTGAGCAACTTGGTTTGATTTTTCATTAAAATACCAATACATAATGCTGTTTTATTTCCGATTCGCACCATATTCCCCCCCCCCCCCTAAAAAAAATTTATAATTTTGGTAGCAGTTTTGGTCAGCATCTTCCAGATACTGCTTGATTTATAGATTAGTTTGATTGCCTCCCAATAAAGAATATTTAGTGGAAAGTTCAAGTGAAACGGATAACTTGGCAAGGTTATGGATGAAAAGAAGAATAAAAGAAAATCCAAAGAGAATTAATTTTGGGCTGACCCGAGAATAGATAGCTCTTTTATTTCTTTATTTCTATTTTCGTTGATAAGTACTTTGTCATTTCTCAACCGTCACAGAATTTTACGTTAGACAAGGCAATCAAAATGATACATAAACGAACCAGTATCTAGATGCTGACCAAAACTCTTACTAAAACTAAATTTTAGCTCTAAACCTTGTTCATGGCTTATATGAAAATAAAATGTCCCTGGAGACTTTACTTAGTGCACATTTATTTTATTCGACTACACATACATATTACTTACATTTGACTGAAGTAAAAGTGAGGACACCATTTCGTAACTCTTCTGCAGTTCTTCCTTCCAAGCAGTTCGGAGCTGCTAGCACTGCATGTAAAAACAGTTTCCGTCATATGGGACATTGTTCAGTAGATGATAACCATGGGGTTTGATTGCAGACACCAGATCATCGAGCTCTCTTTTTCTTCGGGTCTCCTCTTGTTTGGCAGACTGAAGGGACAAATGCACAGAATCTGCCATACTTGGACTCTGAAATAGAAAAAAAGTGTATTAAATTCCTGGATTATTTATATTTTTAATTAACTATCCTTGGTGTTGAGTTCTAGGCATAGACCCCACATCATACCCTTACCCTAAACTGTAATCATAATTATATACTAAAGCTAAACCTAACTGCTGAAGCCTAGGTATCCCTTAAAAAGAAGAGGTCAGACCTGAATAAACCCCAAGTTCCTTACTTCATCGCTAGACGACCTAACCCTAGTGATATCTCATCGGCTGATCTGCTGTGATCCATCCCATAATCTACCAACATAATGTAACGTTCCAAGGCCGGTTTAAAAAAATCAATCAATCAAAATTCACCAAGGGGAGCCACAGTCATGAAAGTTATAAAAGAAGAGCCCAATGGGCACTGTGGTTCCTTGCATATGGGTAAATTACAATGACACAGGTGGGTTATACAATATGTCCGAGGACTCCTTTGTAATTTTTGTGTCGGCGCCCTAACCTGACGATACCCTAACCATTGTTCGAACGTCCGAGGACCTTTTGTTCCTATTGAATTTGTCTTCCGAGGACTTACAATTCCTTTGTTCAAGTCCTTGGACTTGCTGCAAAACACGTCCGCACACAGACACACACACCAAGTTGAATGCATAGGTTCCTTTGGCTATAAAAGCAAGGAACCAAAAATTATATGCGGAGACTGGATTTAGTTGTTAAAGCCAATTTTTTTTAACAAGTCAAGGTGGCAATAATGTTAAAAAATAGAAGATATGTTCAAAAGGAAATAATCATAAAACTTTTCATATATAACGTAATATGTTATTGCATCCGATGTTACATTGTTCATGTGATAGATAAATTTATGAAACTAAGTGACTCTGAATATAGCTTTAATTTATAAGTGCTTGATATAAAAGTGTTTTATCTACAACTTCCTAGTTCCACTCCCATCCTTTGTTTTTATCTAAATTGTAGTAATCGCTAAATATTTGTAATATGATGGTGAACAGTTTACTTTGTCCATTTTATATGGTTAAGTGACAATTTTTTAACTAAATATACCTCTCTCCACACAAGGTGGATCTGAATGTATAATTCCATGACACTTTTTCAGACGGAAACCCAAAAAAATCTCAAATCTCATGGAACTGTACAATAGCTTTAAATATAGTTAATAAAGTATAGTTAATAAAGAAATGGATAAAGTATACTTAATATTAAAAGAAATAGTCAGAAATAGAAGGTCAAGTGTTGAACTGTACAGAAGAGATATGAAATTGTTTGTAATGTATGCAAGATAGTTCTCACACCTGGTGACAACATTGTTGATGCTTAATATAAAATATAAGTGTTGTGTATAACTCAGGCCCCCACACTCAAACCCTAACAACAAGAAAAACATAACAAATATGATGCAACATACTGTACAATCGTGTTGGAGCAGATCAGATAAATGGTGCTTCCAAAGATTAGGTGTATGGATCTTTTCTTTTTTGCCCCCTCCCTCCCCCCCCCCAAGTTTTCTGGAGCACATAAATATATACCAGAGAACAAAAACGTTCTATGGTTCCGATATTGGTTGGGGTCTATATACAGACATGATTTTGTGAATATTAATGAGTTAAGCTCTGCTCACTCATTAATATTCATAGGACACATAGCAAAAACAATAGGGATCGTCTGCTCACTATGGGGATTATAAATACCAAGTATGGTAGCAATCCAACATTTCTTTATTGAGTTATCGTGGTAACAAGCTATTTTGAGTGACTAAGTATTAAGCCCCGCTCACTCATGAATACTAATGATATGAAATTTGCCGTTCATATAATTTTGTTCCTACCATATACTAAAATAACCATACCAAGTATGAAGCTAATCGGACATATGGTTACAAAGATATTGACATTTTAATGATTTTACATTATGCCCCGCCCACTCATTAATATTCCTAGAATGCATACCAAAAACCAAAAACAATAGGGATCATTTACTCACTGTGGGGATTATATATACCAAGTATGGTTCCATTTTGTTCTTGAGTTATCGTCGTAACAAGGTCAGGTGTCAAACACACATACACACATACACACGCCGACTAGACTGCATAGGGCATCGGAACCAATAATATAAAGGCAAAGCGACTTTTGTTTTTGTTTTTTGCTCATGAAAATCATACAATACACAATAAAGGATGAATTCAACAAGTGACAAAAAAATAATAAACCAACTGTCACGATTGAAGTAAATGTACCCAAGGGAGCCAATACTTCTCCCATACCAACTCATCCATATTCTTTTGAAAAATCAATTTTTGTATCATAAAATAATCTTTCAGATATTTCAGAGTGCCAATCACTGTGGGAAGAATCTTAATTCTTGAACACGTCGGCTAACGAGATTAACCCAATAATCACCATTCTTATAAAACTCCGCAACGTTAATGCCATACTTCTCTAGAAGAATACACCCAGACATGGTGACTGGATTACCAAGTAATCTTTGAAATGTACAAACCTTTAAAGCGGTACAGTAAGAAGCAAAATCCACCATTCTCAAACCTCCCTCGGAGTATGACTGGCAAATCTGATTACGACTAATCTTATCCGGCTTTTTATTCCAAATGAAATGGAAAAGCAAGGCACTAACGCCAGATATAAAAACTTCTGTTGGCCTCGGGAGCGAGACAATATAATAATTGAAGCAGGGAAGGATAAGAGATTTAACAACAGTAATTCTACCCAACACAGTCAAGTTACGTTAAGCCCAAATATTGATAATATTATTAAACTTTATGAAAGCGTTATTATAATTTCTGGGCCCGATAAGTTGTAGATTAGTATTGAAAATAATCCCAAGCAAAACGAAGTCATCACCGGGTTCTAACCACGGGACCCCCTCCATACTGTCAAAATACAGCGTGGACTCTTTCAATGACCCTAGACTAACCAGTAGAGATTTATTCAAGTTGAGATTCAAGCCAGAGATGGAACTAAATTTTTTAATTTGATTGACGAGGCTACAAAAAGAAACCTCATCTAGGTGAATGAAAAAGGTGGTATCATCTGCGTACTGCGCCAACCTACATTCTCGGTCACCAATAGTTATACCACGAATACTCTTGTCATTGCATACCAGTTGATTTAAAAGTTCAGAACAAAGAATAAAGAGATAGGGAGACAAAGGATCACCTTGTCTACAACCCCTTTCTAAGTGAAAACCCCGCGTGACAAAGCCGTTCACTATAACCGAGGTCGTGGCTTCATTATAAAAAGCATCAAACCAACGGAGAATAGAGGGACCAAAGTTGAACAAACTAAGAAACTTTCTAATAAAACGGAGAGAAACACTGTCAAAAGCTTTTTCAAAATCAATTGCAAATAAAACACCTGGGCTATGGTCCTCCTGAAGGTTAAACATTATGTCATATATAGTACGAATGCTATCACCTATGTATCTACCCTTAATGAAGCCACTCTGATCTGGGGAAATTAAGTCGGAAATAAACTTTCTGACACGATTAGCTATACAAGAAGAGGCAATCTTATAAGAAACATTCAGTAATGAAATTGGCCGCCAGTTATTGATGAAATTTATCAATTTATCCCCTTTAGGAATGACAGTGATAACTCCATGCCTCTGAGTGACAGAAAGGGATTTCATACTGTAACCTTCATTAAGTGAACGAATCCAAAAATCCCGAATATCATTCCAGAAAAATGTCAAGAATTCCACTGTGAACCCATCAGACCCTGGTGATTTGTTATTTTGGATATTTTTTAAATTGTCATATACCTCTACAAAATCCAAAGGGCCTTCCAAGTTATTCATAGCAGTAGAAGAAAGCTTCTTGAGATTACAGTGACTAAAGAGGTTTTCTAAGTTAGCATCATCCAAAGTATCATCCTTACTACTATACAAATCCTTATAAAAATGATATACCTCTTCCTGTATACCTCCACTGTCAATAACATCTTCACCTTCATGATTAGTAATATGACAAATTAGTTTATTCACATAATTACCTTTTTCCAAATTAAGAAAGAATTTTGAGGGTTTTTCTCCATCTTCAACCCACTGCATTCGAGATCTCACTAAATAACCCTTAAATTCGTTTATCTCTCAACTCCTGAAGATCTTTTTCTAATGTATTCAAATAATGACCCAGACTAATGTCATGTGAATAAGCCCTTTCAACTCGTTGAATTTCTCTCAAAAGATATTCCTCGCTATTATCAGCCCTCTTTTTGAATGACGAATAAGAAATAGTTTTGCCCCTAATATTCATGAGCAATGTCTCAAAAAACAGTTGATCGGTAATATTGAATTGGACCTCATTTTTGGGAATATCTAACAGCTCGTCACAATTATAAAGTACACAGGCATATTGAAACACGGTGTGATCGATTACTTGTTTTACCACTCTACTATACTGATCAGTAATGAGTTGTTGACAGGGTTGGCCGGTTTTTACCGGGCGGTTTTTACCGCCCGGTAAATACCAGGTATTTACCGGTTTTTACCGGGAGGTTTTTCCCACCTATAAGTGGGAAAAACTGGGAAAAACCTCAAATTATATAGAATTCCTAAAAATTCATGTGGAACTTGTGGAGGAGCATGGGAACTACAAGAAAATAGCATCTTATAGTAGGGGGTAGGGTTACATCCAAAGAACAGCCATGATCTATGACTGTGTGTTTACCAATTAAACTATTGTAAATAATTCAAATAAGTAATGAATGAATTGGATGCTGAAATCAACCAACTTTATTTTCCTATCGAGATGCATAATTCCATAATCTACAGAATGGACAAGTATGAAAGTGTTGGTGCCTCCTCAGGCTACGGTTCGTCATATTATACATATCACATTGTCTTGTTACATGGACGGTTCGTCAGTCTGTATCATACAACACATCACAAAAACATGAAAAGTGAGCAAACATATTCACAGTGTAACTTTTACAACTCCCTCGCCAATTAGATCTCTCAAGTTAGTCAAGTAACAATGAAAACTTTAAACTACATACTACATAGAGTATACTCTGTTAAATTCTTGCAAACTACAGTATGAACTATGAACATGTTTTAGTGTCTTGAAATATAAGTCACATGAAACTAAAAAATACCTGTATAGTGTTCAACCTGTCAAGCTCGGTACAACAATTTTGCAAAGTACATATTAGCTGGACCTCCAGAGTAAATAAGGAATAACTGACATTTAAACACAGAATTCCCAGTACTCTAATGACAGTGTCCAGTATGAGATGTTGTAGCTCCTGTTATAACATACTTCCAGGTTGAAGTGCTTTAGGTTTCCAGTAGGCATGGACTACCAGTCCACTTCTCCTTTCCCTCGTAGATACCTATAGCAAGCTACAAGTTTTGCTGCTTTTTCCACCCCCAACCTGTTCCTCAGTTTTGTCTGGATCATATCAACTAATTTGAGAATAAGTAACATCTGGAACAGTTACCTTGTGTTGTTGATACTCCTAAACCTCTCCAGTTAGCCTACACAGGAAGTGCCCAGTATCACCTCACATGTCCACCTCAAAGTGTTTAATCACTCATGCATGAAGTTGTATATAATTATTGGACCATGTTTGCATCAAGGTAAACAGTTGGTTTGTGTGAATGGCTCAATAGGGCCAGTGTGCGTTTAATTGGGCCCATGTGCCTTACATAGTTTCAAAGCAGTTT
>JAIPMN010090784.1:0-18473 GCA_020650975.1 Apostichopus californicus | reverse complement strand
CAACTTTTAACTTAGTGACCCCCCAAAAATATGAGCAGAACACATGTAATTGAATGGGAGGGCGTGTTATCATTATTTGCTAAGTGCGCAAGTTATCCATATTCCACCATATAATCTTAATCTTGCCCGGCATGCTCTACACGAAAGCTGTTACTACTTACATATCTTGTGTTTATTCATTTTTAATGAGCCTATGCCCAATATCTAACTAAGTTTCTGTGTATGGGGGTCATGATGCTTTTTAGTGGGAGTGGTGGGGTGGGGGTGGGGAGAAGGCAACACCTTCTGGGGTAGTTCTCGCAATTTTTGGGAAAACGGGGGAGGGGGTATATACATTTGGGTTATAGGCCTACCACTCCCCTTTTAACCCCCACCCCAGCTGACACGCCACTGCGTATAAGTTATTAATGAAACTAAATTAATACGATAACTGCTCATCATGGTATTTTTCGACCTCTCTCAGGATTCAGAGAGCAAAACCTCAAGACAGGCAGGTGTGGTGACGACTGAGACTCCACAAGAACAGACAAGACGTACAGAGGTAAGAATCGTCTCAATATCATACACAGTCATGGACAATGGTAATGAAAAGCAGCGTATGGCGTCATTGATTATAATTATACAGTAAATTAACACTGTAGGGTGAGGCTTTCATCGAACACTACTTGAACACAACTTCAGAGTTAGCATGACAGAGTATGACTGTCCTGATTATAAACCACTCGTCCTTACAGTACAGCTGCCATCTATTTGATTTCTAATCGAAATATTAAAAAAAAAAAGCAGAACATTAAAAGTATTATGTTATGCACTTGTCAGCTATTCTTGTGACTAATAGCGTGAGTTAAATTTTTTTATATATGCTTAAAGCATATATAAAAATCATTTAACTCCTTAGCCCACCCCCTGCCCCCCCTGCCCCTCCCCCTCCCCTTCCCCCAAAAACACTTTCAACTTGCCCATCGATTTCAATAATTAAATACTCGTTATAATTTAAAAACATCATTTTTCCTCCCTCCTCCCCCCCCCCGCCCACCCCCCCCCCCAAAAAAAAGAGGCAAAACTCCTTAAGTCACTCTCACAATACATTGCTTTCCTTGTTTAGGATCGTCAAAGGACCAGACGGAAATGTACCATATCTTGAGGTGAGTTTAAAGGTTAAGATATCAGTATGATGAGGGGCCTAATGTGATACATGTACAATAAGATATTATCAGTTCTGTTTACAAGACTGCTACCCTGCTGACAAATCATGTGTTCCTGGTAAACAATATTAGAAATCAGTTTTTGTCTGGATTATACTGGTATCTGCCTCTGACAATAAAACTTCCGAAGAGGAAGGATATTTAAAATTAACCAGGCAGAATATTCATAAGTAAGTAACCAATCAGAAATCTCCTCCTCGTCCTTGTCGGTAAATGTGTCATAGTTTTGTTTAACATGATGAGATTATATAAGTATATACAAAAACACATTGCAAGATTTTTGAAAATTAGGTGGCATCACCAACAATAGAAAGATCGCTGACTAAAATTAAGCCAAAAACGGTATATATTCTATAGCCATCTATCATACAATTGTACTTAAAAAAGCGTAAAGTGATGAATAACCACATTTGTATCTCGCGTTTTTTGTTTCCATTTCTTCATTAGAGATAATGTCCAGTAACCAAATGATTCAACCTGGACACCTGCTGAGTGATAGTACGTTTACGACGTCAGTGGCTACTAACAATGTGACGAATACTTCATTTAAAAGTCTTCCATTCCTGTTGTAATTTGCAAAGTTCATATAGTGGTAGTGTTTCAGTTACGACAGCAATAAGTTATTGCAAATATCCGGAGACATTCTTTAATATATTCATTGATCACTATCATAGTAATGAATCCTTTCTTACTGAGATCTGTGTACCCTGCGCAGTATTTAATCTGTTCTTCAATGTCATATTACACCAATCATGAAATTAACTGATATATCTCACATTCTAATTTGAGTAGTTGCTCACCGTCCTCAGAGGTCCTAAGGTGCCCTAAAGACAAAGCTCGTTAAAATGTTTATCAAGTCACTTATTTTGGTTTCAATGACCAGTATGCGGGCGCGCGTGTGTGTGTGTGGCGCCTAACTTGTAAACACGACATCTCAAGATAGGAACCATGGATACTGTTCATACTTGGCATGTAGATGCCCCATATTAAGTCAAAGAACCATATTTTTTTAGTGGAGATCAAAATTCATCTGAGGTCAACAATTGGAAACCTTGTAAACACGATATTTCAAGTTATGGGTGCTTTCATACTCCGCATGTAGATGCATTTTAGTGAGCAAAAGAACCCTATTGCTTTTGTGGAGTCAAAGTTTATCTGAGGTCACCAGAAGTCAAACGCTTAAAACTTTGAAAACATGATATCTCATGATTGGAAATATAAAATACCTTTATACTTAGCATGTGTGTGGCATATATTGAGCAGACGAACTGTTGTTTCTGGTGGAGGTCAACTGTAATCTGAGGTCAACAGAGATGAAACACTAAAACACTTGTAAACACTATATCTCAAGTTAGGAGCAAGAATTCTTTTCATACATAATATATGCATGGATTTGCCACGATGAGTACAGGAATCCTGTGGTGGTGTAGGTTAAAGTTCATGTGGGGTCACCAGAGTTCACATTCTGAAAACCTTTCAACATGATATCTCAAGGTAGCAATTAGGGATACTTCTCATACTTGGTGGGTTGATGTATCGCATTGAGTACAGGTTTTATTGTTTTAGGTGGATGTGTGTATTACCACGTACAGTAGATTGACCTGTGTTTATCATGCCATAGTGTAATTGTACATAAAAATAGTGGTTCAGGACATGTATATTATAAGAGTGATGCTTTGCAGTATTTCAGTGCCTTTGATCTATCTACTCGATTTAAGCTCGGTTTGTATTGCTAATGATGAGATGAGGGGTGGACAGGGAATTGTTCTTACGGCCAGTTGATAATTCTCTTTGCACCTTTCCAACGGCGGCACACACACCTGGCCTCATAAATAACCTAACTCCTACTTAGTTGTGAGATATAAACCCTTTAATATAACGTACCTAAAGTCGCCCGTATATGCTTGGCACCCTAGGGATTACTACTATGCATGTATTATAGTTTTGATGTCCTTGACTGCAGATTAAGGAAGGGTTCCATATAGATATCTTGATGAATAAAAGTGAGCCCTACAGTGAAGATGTGTCCCGTTTGGTTTAATAGCTCCACGTTCAATACCAATATTTGCCGCTTGGCTAGCCAGATGGATAGTGTTTTTAGTTGACACTTGTCACTTCCCTTAGTTTCCGTGCCCCGAGCATCGGCACTGGCCTACTTACGCGGTTGATGGTTATCACGAATGATAAGTTTCCACGAAACGCAATAATGGGGTTTTGGAACCTCCCAGGCAGCGAAAATTTTTCCCCGCGGGTTGCCTATGTGTTATTAGACGATATGCAACTATATATAATAAAAAAAAGTAAAGAACAAATTACCTGATTAGAACATTAAGATAACGATCAACCTATTTTTTTTGGGGGGGTAAAAATATTTATTGACACTAAACTGTCTATCGTCAAACGTTCAACGTCATAATGTATGACGAAAACGAAGCCAGCCTTCAATTTGAGATATTACCATTGTAAATGTTTGTGTTATTTGGAGTATATAAAGGAACATTACTGGCCATGCTTTTCTTTACATAACCTCATTTTTGTTAACCTGAAATATTTTAACTTTCTTTGTGTTGTGAAATACTTAGTCCGTATTTTTTTTTTATTTAAGCTGTATGACTACAACGCTATTGCGCGACAATTTGTGTATTTGAGCAAGATTGTTTTTTCCGTTGATTTTTAGGTGACCTGTGAATGGCATTAAATATGTAAATATTAACTTTGAGATTAGAGTACTTATGCTTGTTGATTGAGCAATACGAGTAATACCATAAAGTTACTTACAAAGATACCAACAAATTCAGGGCAATGGCTATATAAACATGATGAAAGATAAAATGTGTAAATATTTTCAGCTGTTGATTTTTAACGTACACGTATTTCACTAAATATCAGGTTTTTAATAAATGGTTTTCTTCTATATCTAGGTAGAACCAAAGGAAAGAAATTACGTAAGAACTACTATCAAATGGAAATCCAATTGACTATTCATCTGCTTATAGAATATCAAGTGTTACATGAAAATGATTTTTTGAATAAGTTAAGCTATAGCAACTTTGGTTTTTATCCAAGTCACCATGATTCCTACTTCCAGTTTACACACTCGGCTCTGGTAAAACAAAACCAAAGCGGCTCTGTCACCTAAATGTGCACGTGGTGTGCATTTTATTGTTTGCCTGTCATCCAACTGCCCGCTTCTCACCACCGCCCCTACGCCCCTAGCTCCCTGTCTGGAGATCATGGTACCACATGGTTAATTAAGTCAAAACAATAAGAAGAATGAAAGGTTTATATTGAACTATATGTTTTGTTATCTTGCATTACTATGGTTTGTCATTAGGTTCTTTACCTTCTAATCAATTGTTTTTCCTGTACTAGGGGTTGTGAGCCGTTCAATATATAGCGGCCGTGCGCCGTAATATAGTTGATATGCGCCGTGCTTGTGACTGTGCGCCATACTAGGGGATGTTCGCCATGGTGTAAGCTGTTATACGATACACTACCATTATTATCATACTAAGTATATTGCACCTATTATTAATACACTGAATTTTATCGGGCAGCATATTGATCATTCACGCTTTTAAAATATGGTAATCAATAATATGAATTTGCGTGATGAAGTTTACACTTTTCTGTTTGTTTCGAACTCATCTTTTTATTATATATAAAATGCCCCCCCCCCCCCGAATAAAGTCAGGGGTGCTTCTAGGTTACAGTACATTAAAATGTTACATTCAGGCCTATGTGCCTTACGATCTAAACAGCCGAAATTATTCAACAAACTATAGAATACTCTTTTTTTTTTGTATAAGCAATCTTCAGGTTACCAAAAGTCTTATCCCACTACCACCGCTCATCCAAAATGGTGATTGCACTCCTGATTATAACAAAATAGTGAAATTAAAAGGGTAAGATACTTAACAAGCTTTAAAACTTGCACAGAGTGACAAATTGAACACTTTGAAGTTGATTTCTGAATGATAAAAACGTTATCGAATGAGTACAATCTTGACTTCGAGAATTGTAGAGTCGGAAGAAGGAGAAGGAAGGAGAAACCTGACGTTGACCTATACGTATGTGGTCAGAGCCTTCATGAGGTGCTGAAATGTCAAACATTTGTCAATCCTGTATAGATGAGAAAATGTAACAGCGAAGTGTAGACATGTAAGAGAAGAGCTCTGTAAAATGCAGCTGGTTTACCAAAGCGGACAGTTCTTCTCTACTCCATCATCAAGATATCATCACATTCCATCATGGTCTCGATGTAAGAAGGACTTGGGTTGAGAGTAGATCCGTTAAGTCGTTTGATTTTCGTGCCCAAACTCACTTGGGTGACTTTTTAAAGAAATGAGTACCCCATCATCAATATTATAATGAAAATAAACATATTTAAAGTACTTCGGTTCTCTCATTAAAGGTCATGTAATTAACAAAGAGGACTAATAATGCTTTCTAAATGTCGACTTCCTGTCGCAGACACTTAACATATCCATGGCAGAAAAATTAGTTTGTTATGTAGCCCATTCATATATACAATTTCCTTAGCGTTTTATAACACTACATCAATGAGAGAGCCTCCTTCACAATCTACTTCACGAAGGAGACATGCCCTGCTCAATCTCCGTTGAATCTCTCGTAGAGACTGGACGGCGGCAGATGCGCAAATAGACCGCCAAAGTGAAAGCAATCAATTATGATATCGTTGATAAAGTTAATTTAATCATGTTCAATGGTATATCAAATCAAAGATGAATGCTAGTGGTGTTTATTGGACTAACGAAGCACAGTAGGAGGATTTCAGAAAAAAAGTGCAACATTTAAAATGTTATATATAGTCCATCGCAGCAGGCTAAAAAAGTGCTTCAAAAACGAATTTCGTTGCACATACTTAGTACCAAGGTTTGTTGGTTGGAAGTTGTAGAGGGATGTCCTGGGAACATTTTTCGCGATGTTGGATGATTGGAGAGGTGTTATTTTTCGAGTAAACAACAAACAAATGACGTCACTCTTATACGGTATACAACAATTACAACATAGCAGTTCCTTGTCACAGCAACATGAAAATGGCATTTAAATGCATTTGAACTTATTAGAACCTAGATATTTTTTGTTGACAGTTATAGAGGGATGTCCTGAGATTATCTTAGGAGTTGTTGGATGCTTGGAGAGATGTTATCTTGCGGGTAAACAACAAATCACCTCACTACGAAGTGTGGGCTGAATTAAAAACCAGCAACGACTATTCACAGCAACATGATAATAACTTTTAAATGTTACTAAACCTATTTAGAACCAAGATGTATTGGTTGAATGATGTGAAGAAATGTCATAAGAATACTTGAAGGGTTGTTGGATGCTAAAAGAGGTAATACTTTACGAGTAAACAATAAACATATGACGTCACTGTTATAGGTTGGACGACAATTAAAACTCAGGAGTTCCTTGTAACAGCAACATGGAAACGACATAATTTAAATGTTCTTGCACTTATTTAGAAACAGGATGTGTTGGTTGAAAGTAATGGAGGGATATCAAAATGATATTTAAAGAGTTGTTGGGTGCTAGCAGAGATGTTATTTACTAGTATACAATATACATATGACGTCACTCTTATACGTTGTACGATAATGAAAATAGAGCAGTTTCTTGTCACAGCAAGATGATAACATAATTTAAATGTTCTTGCACTAACAGTATTTAGGACCAGGTAATGTTGGTTGAAAGCTATATAGGAAAGTCTGAAGAATATGTTAACAGTTGTTGGGTGCAAAGAGAGGTGTTATGTAAAGAGTAAACAATAAACAAATAACGTCACTTGTATACGTTGTACTGTACGACAAAATTTGAATAAGAAATAATATCATTTATGATAAGTCAAGTCTAGAGATGCAGGCAGTGGGTACTGAAGGTTATGGTGAGTGTTTGGCAACTTGCCAAAGGCTGATATGAAATCTATGCAGTCACTCACAATGTATGTGTAGCAATTAGCTGTAAACACAAAAGGACAGTGTAATGAACTGATGCCAAATACTTGCATATTAAAGTGCTATGGTAAGAAGAAGATCCATATAAGATATTTTGGATGGTTAAGTTATATTAAAATTAAGATTATTGATGAGGGGTGGGTCTAAACCATAAACTGTCATTTTGTTTGAAATGGCAAATCAGGTTTGATTAGACTTGGTATGAAGGTGATGACAGATGTCCAGAAGAGTCTATGATCATGGTAATGTGTTAACCAAAGGAGTTGGAGCACAAAGAAGAAAGCTTGTAAAGATGATGATTTCTCTAGAAAAGTATAATGGATTGATGTCATAATGGCCACAGCTAGATTCCTGGTGAGTTAAATATGAAAGTCTTGGAGTATAGCTGACATGAGTATTAACAATCAGGAGGCATGGTTAAATTAACTCAGTTTTTCAGCAATAGTAAGTTAGATTTGCTTCATATTTGGTTGAAAGGTGATGATAGATGGTACTGTAATTACATGGATTGGGTAACCTCTCCCAGATGAACACCCATGGTTGTATATGAGCATTACTAAAGAACTCTACTATTTTCAGTTCATTGGTAGTGTTACTACAGTGCTCCTAATGTAACCTACAAAGAAATAAGTGGAAAATGTCAGCACCAAGCCAAAACAAGCTACATAACAAGTTAATTTCCATTCATTTTTCAGCACCCGTAGCACCTGGAAATTAAAATGATGAAGCACTGGCTAAAATACAACAAGGAACCTGAAGACCAAGTAAACAACTTTATACCAAAACCAGATTTCTACCGCCACAAGAGAATTTAAAAAAGTTCTTGGAATGTTAACACCATCTTTGCTGAGTTGCCTAGACTGTTGGAACCAGGAATGGTAAAATTTCTCTTAAATATGGCTTATTCTGGTTTCATTGTGACTGATTAATATAATTTACCAGTTTTGTCTGCACTTTTTTTTATGTCAGTCTGAAATAGAAACAAGCATCATCTTGTATTTCAATCTGATCTACAAGGCTGACAAGATGGAGGGGGGGGGGGAGGTCAGATGGGACTACAGCCCCAGAGTTTGGGGTGAATATGGTAAAAAGAATAATGTATTTTACTATGCCCATGATTGTACCATGAATTTATGAAGTCATAAAAAGCAGGGGGTGGGGGATGGGGGCGATAACATATGTATCCATGAGACGTGATCTAGCTCTAGAATTCCCCTGCTGATGTACACATGTGGATGATAATTATCTGGTGTTTGAAAAGACTCGACACAAACAATCTCATGATTTATTTCAACAGGAAAAGTCTATGCCTTTGCTGTGAGAGAAACTCAAGGCATCTCTAAGGTATGTTTCATCATTCTTTGCATTTTAGGTGCAAAGGTTTCTTCAGCTGTGCTTTACATGGTTCTAATAAGTGATAAGAAGTTTTTTTGATTTAATACTTATTTTTCAAGACAAACAAGTAATTGTTTATTACACCAGTACCTCCCATATCTTAGTTAGTGTTTGGTGCTGCAGTTGATTGTACTAAACTACTGGTTAACTGCACAACATATTGCAGGAGAGGCTTTCTTGCAATGCATCCTATTGAAAGTACATCACTATATTTATTTACACCTTAAGTATTGGGTTGTAATGTGTTCATTTGTTTTCCAAACCAAATCAATGTGCAACCTGAGCAAATATACTTGTAATTTTTTTAGTTTAGACTAATGTTTACCTTGAGTATTTGAATATTTAGGATAATATTTCACTATAGAATAGTTTCACCAGCCTGTAGCTTAGGCCCATTTGCATTATGAACCAATGCAGCCAGAATATGAAACAATATTTGCAATGTTTTGATGTATTAACCAGGAATGTACTATTCTTACCAAGAGACTCTTTCATGTGATGTGTGTATGATACATTGGAAATATTTTTGGTGGCATTTCTTGTTAGTATCTGTTTGGTTCAGATTTCAGAAAGCAAACCTGTCACCAACTTACTGCCTCTTGTTCATAACCCTAGCTTATCTCTGTATTTCCTTCTTCATCTTACACAGTATGATTCCAAGATGGCTATTCTCTGTTCCTTACCTCAAGATGCGGTTGGCTTCGGTTACAAGTACAGAGATTCAGAGATGCCTCTTCTTCTAGACCAATATTTTGAAGTCTGTGTGTCTTCAGTCTATACTCCTCATAAAATGACGATTCAGCTCAGGGATAAGGAACAGAATACAGCCCTGGAGGAGCTCATGGATGACTTAGAGTGAGTATCAACATTCTCTTGTCAGAGCTAGAGATACACTTAATAATATATTAAAATTATCTTGAATATTGGTTGCTTGTATGATTTGAGTTTCCGAATTTATCAGTGCTATGGATGAGTGGATTAAGGCATTAGAAGCAATGCATCCTGGGATCTGAGAGACTGCTGTTCTGAGCCCTGGATGGCTTAACATGGGGGTTTTCATTCAGAAGATATCTACAATTTTCTCAAACGGCTAAAATTGTAAATTGGATAACCACCTGACGTTAAGTAGAAGCTCTACTACTAGATGCGAATTTTACTGCTTAGCATCTGAAAACCGCCTTCTAAGCCCATCAGTAATTTGGAGTGTTGGATATTTTGTAAAAGCTGAAGAGTTGGATCTAATGCTTCTTATTTACTTTCACACATATGTATCAAAGAGACCGATATTGTTATGATCCATTGATTATAAAAGAGGTGGAACTCAAGGCATTTCACATTCTTAATTATTTGACTTTTTTCACTTTAGAGCATGTCAATCTATGAATAGTTTAAGTTGTTTATTTCCTCTTGTTTCAATGAAATTAAACATCAATAAAAGCTATGAAGATATGTGACTGTAAACATGTTTACCTCCTCATGTCTTACATTTAGGGCCATCTACGAATACCCAGAAGGTGAACGTTATTTCTTCCCAACCTCCATGGTCGCTGTGAATCAGCTCTGCTGTGCCTTATATCTTGAAGATAACAACTGGCATCGAGCCATCATCACCGGTGTCATTGATAATGACTTTGTTGAGTATCACCTATCTTCAAAATTTGCCTATTTATCATTTTGCTTTTTTCAAAAAACCTTCAAAGCTTCTTCAAAATTGCTTTCTTAAAAAATTAATTGCAACTTTTTTTCTTAAAGATGGTCAGCAATTGATTACTGAATTAAAGATTTCAATTTATCACACTGAGACACTTTCATAGATATTTTCACTATTAAGTGAAGATTAATTCAAAATTAATTCATGAACTTTTCAGATATTTTCATTGGATCTTCAATGTTGTTGGCTGAACATATTTCATTATTTGAACTAAAGAGTACACACGTTTAAAGACAAATTGAGAAATTGACAATTTTTCTATTTTTATTTCACTATTAATTTGAAATGGAGCAATTTTAACCAAGCTAACAAGATACAGTGTTATGGAATTTAGTATCTTACAGCATCAACATATTTATGAAAGTCAACTTAATAAAAATCTGTTTCAATTATGTTAAGCTTTTGTAATCCCAGATTAACACTTGCAACATATTTCCAAACAAGTATCCACTTTCTTAATATCTTTAAGTGAAGAAGGCTCATGTGCAAGTGTAGAAAGTTTTTCCTTTTTTTTATCGTCGTTTTCATTTCATGCCCTGTTACTGCACCTTTTTTTCCTTCTTTCTGTTTCTTTATTCATTCTTGAAATAGGTGAATTACATTGACTATGGCAGTACTCTTCAAGTTCCAAAGTCCTGCCTTAGGCTACTGAAGTAAGTTCTTGAAAACTATTCAAACTTTTGTAATATGTGACAGAATGCTAGCCAAACAAACATTAATGTTGTTTACCAGTGTATGAGTGTTGTATGTTCCTGAATTCAACAGTTTTCAAACTTAAGCTATATATAAATATCTATATGCACCAAAATTGTTCGGTAATTTAGAAATGTTTGTACTTCATGGTCACAGTGTGACACGATACTTTGGAGAAACCAGAGGTTCACTAACATACACAAAATACCTTTACCTTTTTAGTGGTTTTAGTGCATTTTTTCTTACTAGTAGATGTTTTTATGATTTCTTTGGCAATTAGTATATTGCCTTACTTGTGATGTGTTTTATTTTGCTAACTAGATGTACCACTTACTCCTGTCACTAATTCCTGTTCATATCCATCTTCCCTCTTTAGAGCTTGTTTTCTTAAACTTCCAGCAGCTGCTTTAGACGCCAAGCTTGCCAATGTGGAACCTTTGGAGATACGATACAGATGTAAATCACACATTCCTGTAATTCATTACTGGAAATAATATATGACAACCATGGGTGCAAATCAGTCTTGTATAATGGTGGGGACGCATGTCTGTTCTCTGGTACTATCTAAGCGGATCGTGATCATGGGTTCGCACGTATCGTACAAGAATTTCTTTGGCAAATATACCTCCCAGATCGCCGGAAATAACACTTCCCAGACCCAAAGATGCTCCCAAACCTCCTTAAGTTTTAGATTTCATGGCTTAGAAATTTAGCTTGGGGAAATACATGGGCGTCTGCAGAAAAAAAAATAAGGGGACAAATAATCCAAGTAGACTTTTGTATACGATGGGTGTGGGTCCTCTCACAGAAAACAATTATAGACTGCAGCAAATGCCATTTCCGTCCTATATTTAACAACTGTGGATACATATAACTAAATGAGAACTGTTGCATGTCATTTGCACAATGCTGGATCAAACTTCGTCAAAGTTCAATACAGGGGAATTTTGAAATGCAGCGTTTGGTCAAGACAATGTGGTGGGGACACGGTATATCATGTCCCCACCACTGAAAAAGTTGGTGGTGACTGTCCTGCTGTCCCCACCAGGATCTGCGCCCATGATGACAACCAATAATACTCACAAATGTTGTTGGTGTTGAATTTTAGTTTATTTAAGCTTAGAACTGTCGCTGATTCTTATCCTATCAATAATTCAGATCTTATTAATAAATTAAAACATTTTCTGTTGATATTTCAGGATAAATGGTCTTCTGCCTCACGGGATAGACTCTTAGAGCTGACTTCAGAGAAGCCACTCATTGCATACTGCACAGAGATTAAGGTATGACCTCACCAGAAAAATAAGATAGGGTACATCCTAACTGTAAATGAATTGAAATTTTCCGATATGATTCTCCATACATCTATTCTTTCCTACATCTTTATATATATTGTTAGAAACACTAGTTCCCAGTCAATAAATCTAAATTAACATCTAGAATGTTGTCTGAATTCTTATTTTATTATGATTATGGTTCCTTATCTATACTACGTTTCGGTAGCCATCTTAGAAACACGGCAAAGCAGTTTCACGCTTTCTTGTGTAAAAAAGTATATGAGTCATGAATCTAACACCTTCAGTGCTACATAAAATCTGCCTTTCACCAAAGAAATTGTACAGTCCCATAGCCAATCTCTGCTTTGGACCGCACACAAGATCCATAACTCTTGGAGTATGGGCACTGCATTCTACAGCTCACAAAGTGATGCATCATGTTCCAACTTAGCCCCCACCCCCTTTTTTTTTAATGTCTCTAAATAAAATAAAATGAGAGAAACATTAAGATACTTTAGGGAAATGATAAAAATATAAGTTATGGATAGTGTCAACTCTTAGCCCAAAGTTTTTGTCTCAAATTGTTTTAAACCAATTGCGACAGGTTGTGCTAAAATCATGTAATTTCGCATCCAAATATATATTTTTAAATGTACAAGTGCAAATGTCTACAACTCCCTTTCTAATTATGTAATTCAGCTGATCATCTTAATTCTTCTCATCTCAATTTTCAGAATGAAGTTCTTTCACTTTTCCTTTGTGACACAACAACAGAAAGTGACATCCACATTAACAACCTGTTGGTACAAGAAGAGTTTGCCAGATTCATCATTCCAAAAACACCTCAGGTAGTTCACAGGTTAAGCTTGCTATTGAAATAAAAGTGTAATCATTGCTAGTTTTATTCAACTAAATCATTTGCTTAAAATAACAGACAGTTGGGAGTCACCTTTCCATTTGCTTTCCAATTATCCTGAACTGAAGGCAGTGATCACCATAGTACCCTAATAAGGCAGTGGTGGCTTAAGAAGCAATGAAATACAGCATCTGCAATATTGTGGGATTAAGCGGTAGGCTAAAGTAAGGTGGTTTTGTAATCCAGGAGTCATTCACAGCTTTCCCCATTTGAAATGGTCTTGTAAATGGTAAAAACTCCAAGATGAAATAAAAATGTGAGTTGAATAGCCACCTATAATGTGAAGTGTAAGTTACAAGCCATTTGGTGTCTCCCATAAGCACTTGTGACTTCTTAAAGTTGCACAATAACTGCCTTTCATAGAGATATTTTAGTGTACTGTCCTTATAGATCAGGGTTGACTCCAATTTTTAACATTGGTGATTTTTACCATCAGCATTTATTTGTAGATGTCAATCCATTTCAGCATATTTTATAGAGTTGTTGGAACTAAATGATTAGACTTTGTTTAATGGTAAGAGGTTCCAAGTCATTATGTGGCCAACTTGTCTGGATGTTATAACCTAAAAGCACTGGTATGCACTGCATTTTAAATCTAATCCTGCTTGATGCAATTTTCCTTGCTGGAAGTAAAGGAACCTAAGTAGTTAGGTTGGTGTGTTTATTGGTGTGCGTGTGTGACACTTGATTGCGTTCATAATAACTCGACACTGAGCGATGGATATTTGTCGTACTTGCTGTGTAGATGTATTATAGGGAGAAATTTTAATTTCACCTCAAATGCATTTTGGGACCATTTAGGCCCAAAATTTTATCCTGCCCAATTTATGGGTCACGGGCCAAAATTTTATACTTGCAATACCTCCACAACCTTAAATTGGATTGTATCCACTTGGAATACACTTGGAATACAGTTGTTGGTTAAAAGCTGGTACATATGGTCATAAAATATTGTGATATTGGGTGTTGACATGCAACACTTAAATATTCCACTTAGCGAGGAACCATAGTGCCTTTTGGGCTCTTGTTCTTTCTAATTTGCCAGTAAAACAAAGAGTAAAGTGCTTAATGACAACAAGTTACCTCTTTTTATTGCTTATTTTGTTTTACAGACTCCTAGTCAAGGTAGTGAAGGAACATTTCAAAACATTTCTGGATTTGATCCATCAGACTTTGTGACCACTGTTGAACAGATTCCTGGCTTGGACCAGGTCTCTGAAGAAAGCCATGATGAATATCCTAATGAGATATATCCCACTGATGGAGATGCCTCTGGGATAGCATTCCACCAAGGTTTGTTTATTCAGTGAATTAATCTTATAGATTCTTATTGTGGTCACATCCATTACTTTAATATTAGATGGGCCAAGTATATGTTATAAATGAAAGAAATAATGACCAACTTTAACCAGCAATGACCTGAACCATGAACTTCCCAGATGATATTTGTATTAGTGATCTTTGCAGTTTCTTGTGATGTTGTTTCATGTTTGCTTAGAAAGAAGCCAAAGACTAAATGAAGTGCTTCAAAAGGACTTATGGTATTAGTGTGGCAAACATTTTCCTTAAACAGTACTGTCAGTGTCATATCTATTTCTTCATCATCAACTCAAAGAGTTGTCGTGGTGTGTTCTATTGTGTCATTAATTAATAAACCAATGGAGGTACTGTATCGCTCTATGTTTTCTACTAGCAAATATGTTTTATACTGCTGTTGGATCACAGTTCTTCAAAAATATCATTGGAGGTAATCCTTATACCATTTTAACAATATTGACATTAGACGGATATTGCAAGCATTGACCGATATCAAACATGCGTTCCCATAGAGTTTCTTAAACAATCCTAAATGACAGAAATAAGAAACAGTCAGTAGTGTACTTGAATAGTTGATGATGTCATTGTCAAGATGCTGGCAACATTTCCTAACAAAGACAGAATTTATTAAGTTAAAGATCTATTGGTTTTGTACTCTGTTAGTGACAGAGGCAGGAGACCACAAGGACGAGGAAGAAGAAGATGAAGATACAGAAACTCAGGATAGAAACGAGGAAGAAGATGAAGCCATGATATCTCAAATGAACGAAGAGTTGGAGGAGATGGGAGGAGACAGCCAAAGTGACTCAGAGGTAGAAAAATGCTTTAGAAATATCAAATGTATAAATATGTTCATAAAGGCTTTTAGAATAGAAAAGAATGTTAAGTCACCACGTCAATAGTAGGATGCTGATGGACTGTATCATAATGTAGCCAGGCTTGGCAGAACATAATCCTTTGGATTCTGCAGCTTTATTCTAAAGGCCCTGCAAGTCTGTCATGATAATTTCTATGGTTTGATGATATTGATTCAGCCTTGCTTCAGAGGAGCTTGCAGCTGCTGCAGCATTTTCTTTCAACATGGTGAAATTGCTGTACATAGAGGTACAACCTTGCACCAAGTAAGCTTCCTCTGTAAAAGAGTGGGTGAACAAAGTTAGCCTATTCTAAACCAAACATTTGAATGGCAGGTCTCCCAGCTATATCCTTTGTTTGACATGTCTCCATTCAGAAAATGACTAAAGGTGAATAGATAATGGAAATAAATACGTTAATTGAAGTCTACAAATACTGGCTGTGTCTGAAAAGGCCCATTTAATACTTAGCAAACTACTGCACATTATTCCATATTTCACTTGCATACTATCATATAATTACAAGTTATAGCATTAATTACACGAAGGTATTAAACTGCTAGAGTTAATGCATCTCTGCACCCTTTGAAACCTTTGAATTCATGCATTCAGGCTCTCAGACAAGAAACCCTAGGATTTCTAAGAAAATTGTCATAAAATGAAATTAAAAATTTGAAAAAACATGAAATTAAAAGAATAGTCAAAGAGATGTTGAGTGATTAAAAAGGAATACATCCTGAGTATTCTGGTGACATCTACAACAGTAGTTGACATGACACATGAAGGACATCTGAAAAAACACATGTTAAGTAAAGACATGAAGACATTATTGAATGAGTTGAAGAGAAGAGAAACATTGAGTCATTGTAAACTTCTAGAGAATGTGTGCCCTTAGAACATATAAAAACTGTCTTCTGTATATAGGAACGTCATATACATTTAGTAACATCCATCACGACAAATAAAGATGTAATGTTTTTTTACAATATTTGCTAAAATAGTAATGTTGTCATATATTATGAAATCATTAAATGTCACCCAGTGTTTGTTAACTAGAAAACTAGTTGTTGAGTGAAATAAGACAGACATGTTAGCACTCATTAATGTATCCATACATGCTACACGTGGCTGGCTGCTGTTATCCGTCGGCTCGCCGTAGTCGGAACTAACTCTTTGGGGCCCCTGTGTATAATGGAACCGTCTGAATCGTTTATTACTACGCCTCTAAACATCCGGTATTCCCCTATGCTTATACCTGTGTATTCGTTATAGCCACGTTTCAATTAAATCTTGTAAAAATTACTTTGAATTTATATAAACCCTGACCTATTGGTTAGCTATGTACACAGTGGCGGCGCCAAGGGGGGGGGGGGGGGGGAGGGGTCAATCCAGTTCCCACACCCAGTCGGCTGCGGTTAACGAAACTGAAACATACTAATAATACTAGGCTAATAAAATGCTAAACCCTCTAGGACACAGAGGAGGCGTTCAATACATTCCATGGAACTTAGAATATATTACTGTACAACTATATCTACAAGAGAACTGCAGCTTCCGGGCTTGGAATACCTTCAACAAAAATGAAATTCCTCTTTCTGACATTTGCTTTCATGCTTTAACGTCGCTACGAGAGAACAAGAAATACCTAAAAACTCCAACAACTTCAACAACAAGTTTACGCCCCCCCCCCCACCCCTCCTCAGGACGTCGCCGGTGCTTGAAATAAACTCCATTTATTGTTTTTATTTTTTTGTAATTTGTGTACCTTCGTACCTTCCCCTCCGGTAATGTCTGGTGCAGCCACTGTATGTACAGTGTACAATACTTCATTGAGAGGTACAGTATCTATCTGTTCTGAACCAATAGTACATATGAGCCGAAGAAGACATGCTTTGCATAAAACAGTGGAATGAGCTTTTATCTCTCCTTACGTTTCTTGCATGTACCGATGATATGGGAGTGACCACACGACATTACATTTTCCAATGAGATAACAATAGTTAGTTTGATACATAAAGTTCGCGGTCTTATGACACATCACGTCTGATGCATATTCATAGTTTTACTTGTAACACTTTAGCAATGTCGTGCGACGAAGGAATATTTGGCGCCAGAGAGATTCAGACAACGTAGGAACACCTGTACAGGTGTGGATCTGTTATACAGTAATAATGAACTACATACCAGCACTCCAGCAGTCGATCGTCATTCAGTGTTAGTGTTACATTGGTTGTTGATGAAGTTGATGTTCTTTGTCGGAGTTTGTCGTCGTTTCATTTACTTGTTTGTAGAATATCGGGATTTAAATATTGGAGAAAAATTATTTAGCTAAGATCATCGTTTGCTTGGTAAGATATTTTGAAGGTAAATGTACATGTAGTAGTATGCTTGTTAGTTTAACTTAGATCTAGGCCTAAAACTATTGAATGACAGGCTAGGCCAAGGAAAATTACAATTGAAATGTAGCCTAGCCTAAGAAAGATTTTTCTCAATGTCAGATTATACTTTAATGAGTTAAAACTCTTTACATAAGAATAGAAACAGTTAATGTTAAGGACCAACTTGTCACAAATGACCTTTCCTTATAAATAAACTTGAATTTGCCAAACAACATAATGTGGTCGATATTGTTTTACAAAAGCACACACAAAATGAAATACGATGCAAAGAAGTTGAAAAGCAAACTTTAAAAGATGTATTTTTGATATAAACGAAAAATAAATGTGGGCATTTTTAATTACAATGAAAACATTAACGACTTTGCTATAGTACTACTTTTATGATATTATAAACAGCACAATCGGTGTAGTCTAACCTGTGATAAAATTTCACAGGTCGTGTGATATTCGTCTTAAAATAACATTGTTCAAACTTTTACGAAGCTACTTAGGTCTGTGTAATGGCATAATACTATGTTCTAGGAAGTCAGTTGATCAGATAATTATGAAGATAATTTAAGAAGAGAGGTTTCCTCCCCTTTTTCCACTAAAAATCAGTGGAAAATATTTCGTTAATTGCAACTTTAGAATTAGAGGCAAATTTAAAACAACCATAAGGACTTAAACTATCCAATATCATCTGTCACAAACGCATCCAAAATAGTAAGACTTCAATTTAATAAAAA
>JAIPMN010090707.1:0-12639 GCA_020650975.1 Apostichopus californicus | reverse complement strand
CAATATTATTGTCATTATTAAAACTTTTGATATGTCCTTCCTGTATGTTGATTCCCCCACCCCCCACCCTCCCACAGTTTATTATTTACCCCTCTCCCCGTTTGTTTACTAATCCGTTTACTTCTTTATTTGTGTTCTCCTTGCCCTCTGTATACCTGCACTAGTACAGTAGTTTGCCTCTTGTATTTTTCTGTTATTCGTCTTTGCTTTCGAAGTTCCTACTAGGGTCGAAACTAGACCCCCCCCCCCTCTTTGTTTAATTTTTTTGGTTAACATATCACCAGAAATAACGTGTTTTTTTTTTTATTTGACGGGGCTTAACAAAAAAAAAAGAAAATGGCGATTTGTTTTTCAAACTTTATTAGGAGGCTAGCACCGCCCCTGACATTAGAACCCGAAGTCAGTGCTCAGGATAAGTTGTTACCCTGCCCCCCCCCCCCGGGGGGGGGGAATCTTCGGTACTTAAAATGAAAGCCTTAATTTAAATAAAGAAGATGTAATACAACCATGTTTGAGGGAGGATGGTCATATCTTTCTGGAATATGTGATGGTTCGTTGTCAGTGGCGGCGGAAGCCAGTAATTTTAGGGGGGACGGATATCGAAGTCACTATCTAAGCGTAGCGCCACCATCGGTTGGCGCAGAGCGTACTAAAAAAAATTGGGTAAAATAGACCCCTCAGATCGCAGGAAATCGCTATTTCCGACCTCTAATAGTGTATTCGTCCACTAAATACTTTGATGTCTTAGGGTCTAAAAATTTACAGATTTAATAAAATATTAGCTTGCGTACAAATATATTTATGATCGTTTTTCAGCCATGCAGTGTAGATTACACTTAGCGGCGAACACTTCGCAAAATAGTGTTGATTCTCTGCTGAACAGCTAACATACATAGCAGTGATTATTGACTGAGTCATTTGGCTGTCACTTAAATTGGCATTTGCGTTTAGTCCAGTCGCAGTCTCACTATTCATCTATAAGTCAGGAAAGTAGCAATACAGCCACTACTTGTATTTTCCAAATATACTGACTCGTGTTTCCTTCTTTTTGACGAAGTTTGTGATCTATTTTCCGATATTTCCTCACATCGCGTTGATGGTTCGACGTGTTTGGTTTTAATTTTGATTTGGTTTGATTTTTTTAGGGGGGACGTCCCCCCCACTCAAAAATTAGGGGGGACGTGTCCCCCCCCCCGACTCCCCGCTTCCGCCGCCTATGTTCGTTGTACACAGCTTAATACTGTGTTGCCTCTCCCCGACTATCGATGACCGCTGGTATTGCCTCCTTCAAGTTGTTGATATAGATTCGGCGCTTTTGTAGAGTCACCCGCTCCCTCCACAACTTGAGAATTCCTTCCACCAGTTCCTCCTTCTTGTGTGGCTTCCATTCTTTCCGTAGGAAAGTCTTCAACTCATGCCACACCTTTTCGATCGGATTTAGGTCAGGGCTCTCTGGGGGAGTCTTCCACCATGTAATATTCGTTTCCTCCATGAAACGTCTTGCGTACACACTGGTGTGTTTTGGGTCGTTATCTTGCATCAGACGAAACCTCGTAAAATTTCCACGAAGAACTCTTCACGCATTATCCCATCGAAGATGTCAGTAGCCCCCGCTTCGAAATACCGGCCCACACGTGCAATTTGTATGGGTGCTTCGGTCTTCCTTTAAGTTTAGGTTGTGTGCCTTTACGGTGAAATACTATCCTGGCATGATTTAGCTCGATTGAACATTCGTCAGTAAACACAACGTCATTGTAAGTTTCATTGGTTAGGGCTAGTTCTCTGATGTGTATCAAAGGCTTCATACGGTTTTGCCTTCTGATATTTGGGCAAACTGAGTCTGCTTAAAAACCCAACCAAGTTCAAGTTTCTTCTTCCTGAGAGTGGATGTGGCGAAACTGGTGCCCGTGGCCTTGTGTAATTCTCGGCGAAGATCGGCTGAAGTCAACTCGTCAACTCCATCAACCCATCAATAAGTTTAATATGCTCGGTAGTCATACTTCTTAGCCGTCCACCCCGCTTCTTGTTTTGCAGGTTTCCTCTCGTACGGAATCCAGCTATAATGTTCTTCACGGTGTTCCGAGATATCAACACACCAGAATCTTTAAGTTCTCACCAAATTTTTCAAGGTGGTTTTCTTCAGAGAATTGCCGCACGTACAATATTCAGTCGTATATACGTTGGTACTAACTTGAGTTATGAATTAACCCTTGTAGAATGAATGCATGCAGTGAGTGAACCTGGTTGCGCTTTTACGGACCCACATGCTAATCTCCCTATTGATGTTTGATTGCATAATGTTAACAAGATAAAGCACTGCCTAAAATAGGCACAAAGTTTATTGGCGGTGTCATTAAAGTAATTATTTTGTATAAAGCAAAGAACTTCGAGATCCCTGCTACCATTTGAATACAGTTTCTGTACAAGAAAGCCATTACCGTGTAGTATATTCAGTACCAAAATGATTTCAGTAAAGTCGTCAGTGCAAGCAGTGGATCCTGCATGTGCAATCTGGCTCGTCGGATAAATTTTGGAGGAGAGAGCCGACGCCTTCCAAATTCGCTGGGCGAACTACAGTGTCACCGATTGGGTTGCGAAAGAAAAGACGAGACTGCCCTTGCCAAAGCAGCAATGTCGGCTGAATAGCGACAATTGGAAAACAACTCAATCGTCTTTCTATCAGAAAGTTGAACAAGTAACCATTAACAAGGCGGACGGAACTTCTGGAGAGTGTGAAAGTCGAGGAAAACGGCCCTTTTAACTGCGTGGTAAGTACCAAGGATTTACAGTCGCGCCCCCATCGCCAATCGCCCTGAAGAACTGTAGGCCTCTTTACCATTTCGTTATGATAGTGTAAACTTGATTGAAGTCTTCCTCTGGTTATTTTTGAATCTCAATACTGTATCTCGATAACGATATGACCTTTTATAAAATCTAACGTTAATATCTTGTTAGAAGTAAATGAATGGTTTATGAACTTGTACTTCTTTACTCGTCCGTTAGAATTTACCTGAACACCATGTATATATTAATTAAGGTGCATCTAACATTTGTATTGTTTTTTGAAACCTTCAGATACGGCCGATTTTTAACACTTCATTTGACAACTAAATCTTTAATACTTTTTGGGCCTACAGTATCTGTAGACTAGAATCAACAATTCAACAACAATTTCTTTCAATTTTTCACCGAAAGCCCGAGGAACATTATAAGTACAAATATTCTTCTTGGTTGTCTCGTTCTGAAAATGCGTTTTTTTTTGTCGTTCACCGTATCGACATTATATATATCTTTCCAGATTGATGGCAAAAGGAGAAGCCTTAAATATGAGTGGCTGAAGGAACTGAATCTGGTCGAATGAACGGATCGGAGGCAACCGTTCAAGGGCGTAGGAGCTGGGGGCGCCAGCCCCCCCCCCAGTGAAATATATGGTGGAGCGGAAGTATCAATCCGGCCCCCCCCCCCCGCTTCGCAAGTCAGAAAACCCCTTTTTCATTTCCAAATGAGAACAAAAAATGGCATTTGGAGCACCAAATTGCATCTAAGTCCAGGTGAAAATGCCAAATTATTTACAAAATGGAGTGGGTGTTGAAGTGTGCTATATTGCACCAAATTGCATCTGAGGCCACCTGGAAATGCCAAAAATTTCCAGGGGTGTCCCCCTCCCCTTAGGCCGGCCATCAGTCTTCATCCCCCCACTCAAAAGTACCTTCTTACGCCACTGAAACCGTTGGTAGAGATTGTAAACCAGGGAGAGGGTTCAACAAGCCGCAGTAATACTGTTCATCGGGATGTCGTCAGCCACCAAAGAGACCTGGAAAACGAAACCCCGCGCAGGCTCCGTCGTCGACGAAGAAGACGAGGACGCTGGTGCCAAAAAAAGGTACGGTGAGCTATCATTTTGGTGGTTACGAAGTAACTTAAATCCTTCAATCACACCTTTCCATTTAATTCGTTTGATAACCCGTTTGATAACAGCAAACAATTTCGAAAAGAAGTATTTATATAAATGTGACACTGTATACAGCGTACTGTACATCTGTAAAAGAGACGATTTGAAAAGTTTAAGTTGTTAACATAAAACGCATAATTGAACTTTCTGCGTAAAAAGTACAGGTTCCAGATAGAGGATCGCATTACCTCTTTCTCCTCATTAACGATCAACATGGCAAAAGAAGATAAATCGATACGATGCTATTCATAAATGTCCTCAGTATACACAATTGGGGTGGAACTTAATCGTTTCTATGAAAAGCTTTGTGGGTTTGAAAAAGCCGATCAGTTACAAAGTTTAAGGTTACTCAATTATAAACAAACACCAGTACATAACAAGGACCACAGAGACGGGTGGGGGGGGGGTAGCCTCCTCCATTTTGTGGTGCTATGTAAATTTTTAAATGATCACCTTATTACCGTGGACCGTTTTTCCCTAGAAAAAAATTATATGTTCTCTGCAGTCCCTGTAAAATAATTATTTACTCAGTTCACCTAACTTTTAAAGCAGAAAAACAGACGAAACGTACTTGATTAAACGATGCGTACCTAAAACAGTAACCTTCATTTTTGTTTATTCATTTTTTTCTAACAGATTGCAACGAGGATAGCCATTGGGCCGGCAGCCCCAGGGGATGATGGAGGTCCGCCACAAGCAGAAGTGATGGCAGATGCTGCCACAATGGCGCTTCAGTCAGCGGTGTTGTCAGCCACAGCAAAGGGCAAACCCCCACCTTTGCCGGATGAGTGGTCGAGGGCTACTCCAGCCTTTGGTTGCTCAGCAGTGTGCGACGGACGGTTTGCAGAGTTAACGTTGAAGATGATAGCTCAGTCTGAAGAACTTGCAGAGTCGAGGAAGAGAGTGGAGGAGATGGAGAGGAAGCAAGGGTCAAGTCAGCAGCCACCAACAACTACTTCTTCCCCAATGCCTGTACCTGCCACACCGCCACCAATCGAGCTATCCAGTGCAGTGGGCAACGCTCTACTTACTCTGTCTTCCCACCCGCACCCGCACCACTGCAAGCGCAAGATTCCCCCATCCATGTTCTCCTGGCTAAATGCTGCCAGGATCGAATGCAAATGGATCAACAGCGCCTACAGAAAAAAAGACGATCCATCTTTGACTTTGCACCGCTACCGACACATCAGGCAGAGGAAGGTGAGTGGGCACATGTGAAGACAGCAGTCGATCTCTTCAACAGGCACTACCGACAGCAACTGCGAGATAAGGCTGATGCGACAGTAGATAACCTTTTCTAGTTGTACAGAAGAATATTCATTATGTTGTAATGTAACATTTTTCAGTGAGTTACAACTCAACTTGAGCAGAAATAATATCTTTTTAGTTGTCTCCTACAGTAGTTGTAAGTTACGCAAAACAAGATCCATTTTATTTTCATTGTATATTTATAGGATGTTGAACAATTTACTGTAGATGCTTCTAAAACATTCCTCACCACGTAAAATAAATAAAATAATATACGAGTTATGAGTGATTTAAAGTTTACAAAATATAAAAGGTGTTGCCTCAGTAATGTTTTTTATTCACTTAAGAATAACATGAGTGTGATTTTTTGTGTGCTATTTCGTATACGCTATTTCGTCAAACTTATACATTTTCTTCCTAACTCAGTCAGATCATATTGGAAAAGCTCCGAAATTGTACTGATAGATAGAGCTTATTTTAAACGCATTTTAGGATTCCTCCTACTGCCGACAAAAGTCTGTATCTTCTTCCGTTTTCGAGTTATGAGTGATTTAAAGTTTACAAAGTATAAAAGGGTGTTGCCTCAAATAATGTATTTCAATTTACGAATAACATGAGTGTGATATAGTAGATCATATTGGACAAGCTCCGAAATTGTATTGATAGAGTGTATTTACAGTGCATTTTAAAATTCCACTTTAAAGGACATGTGACACGGTATAGATCCCTCTCAAATTCATACTAGTGATTCTTTGGATGATAATCTAAGTTTATGAATCATTTCGGAGGAAAAACATCTGTTACTGCTTTCTAATTAGCTTAATTAAGTCCCGTTCACTACTCTCAAAATGGCTGAATTTGCGACAAATATGCAAATGAGATGACGCACGGGGATGAAGTCACGGTATCCTAGCGACGCGTCAGGAACAACAAAACAACAGTAGACCCGCAAACGTACTTGTGTGTACGAGACGTATTAATATTATACATAGGCCATTGTACACAGCAGATGCCGCCTACTTTTCGATGGGGACGTCTGGAGGGCAGAGGATGTTGTCCCCCTCGTGCAAAGTCACATCGAGTTGCGCATGGAGGCGGACCATGCACGACTTCCCGACACTGCCTTTGGTAGACGCTGGCGCAAGCCTGTCGTCTACTATCGGGACGGCGTTCCCCGGATGAAATTTGGAGTGAGTTAGTAACGTTAAACGCTGCGTTAGTGAGAGATTGATGGGTTTCAGTTGTTGTTTTACAGACTGGGATTGTTTTTGGTTTTATTGACCTTTGGTCCGTGTCCGTTTTTCTTAGCACGTAAAAAGCACATAGGCCTAGGCATACTCAGTTTTACTACAGTAGCCTAGCTATTAATATCAGTTCATTAGTTTGTAGGCTATTGACCCTACTCAATAAGTTCCTGAAATCTAAAGTGATATCATTTTACACCGCTGTTACCGCTGATGGGCAAATTTTGTATCGCTGGCGGATGCAGCAACTCCAGTAAAGACGGCGTGAGTCTTCATGGATTCCCCAAAAGAGAACCCCTTCGGAAACATTGGGTAAATGCCGTGAGAAACACCCGCAAAGACTGGCTTCAGCCCACTGCTTATTCGTTTTTGTGCAGTGCACACTTCGCTGAGACGTGTTTCAAAGAATTTTGTGGGGAGTAGGTTCGCAGAAGTTGGACTTTCGCCACATAAACAAGGACGATGCTGTGCCAACTTTGTTTGGCAGCAAGGCTAGGCCAAGGCAACAGGAAGGAAGCAGCCCGATGGATAGGCCAGATGTTAGCAGTACTGGCAGTAGTACTAGCAGGCCAAGCGGCAGTGCCATGTCCACCCCTGGGCCGGTCTCTGTCGTGGCCGGAACGGTCGTGAAGAAACGAAAGATCGGTGCAGCTTCAGGAAAAGAGAACATCCAGGGGGCAGGTGCTATTAACAAAATGAATTGTGGCTCAGAATCGTTTTTGCTTACTACAAATTTTCCAACATTTATTTCAACATAATCTCTTTTCTACCTGGGGAATGTAGCAGACAGCTTTCTGTGTTTGTCTTTCTAAACAGCTGCTACTACCTTTCCTCAAATATTTTTACTTACCTTTGTTTATGTTCAATCTTGCATGCTTCAACTTTCATACTCCCTTTGTTTCTATTATTCTTCACCTGTATTGATCATATGTACACTTGCTTCCTTAGTATGCATAACTTCTTGTTATGTAATATACCTTGATTAACAGATAGTTTGCTGAATAAAGATTCATTCTGTTCCTGTACACCAGCCTGCAAACATCTCTTTTCTTTCCTTCAGTACTTACAATATATAAAATTAGTTGGAGTTAACTTGTCCTATTTTCTTTTATGGACTTAGTTTCTCTACAAGTGTATTCAGACTACGCCTAAATTCTTTGCTGGTTTTCCACGTTTCAAATCATTACCCCATTTAGTAACATAGTCCAAGCTAGCACTGAACAAGGTATCTTCGCATGATCATATTTTTACTACTTAGGCCTACTGTACATGTCCTAGCCTGATGTTGGTTTAGGCTATGAAAGCGTTAGCCTCAACTTGGTCATTTATGTAGCGATGTTGCTGAGCCTACATTGTGAGGTCGAAGGTATTTGGCATAGGCCGACAGTGGATTGTTTTAAAAGTGTCCGAATAGTGTTCTTCTCTAGTAACACTAACTTAACAGTTTCGTGCAGTGCTGTAAGTAACTCATTATTTATTGAGACCAAGGGATAGCACGGTGGGTTCGTAGTTGTCATTTTACACATTTAGGATTTTTTCAAATAGCGAGTATTCACAGAAAGTGCACTCCAGCAGCCACCTACAAGCATTTCAATCTGTGTCTGTAGCTAAGAAAAATTATCCCAAATGATTTATAGCTGGGTTCCAACAGAATATCAAATTTAGCAAAATCTGTAAGATGTCAGCAAGTTCCAGCTGGTTCGTACCTGTATTTGTCACAAGGTAAATTTGCCCAGTGGTAAATTTATTATAATGGCAAAATAGGGTAGGTCATAGGTTGTCAAGTATCCACCCTACCCAAGACCTAAGCTGTAGCAAGGGGGCCATTCTAACAGGGCTTGGCGTCATGTCGATAGATAATATAAATTACAAGGAATTACTCTGCTAAATTTGCAACAATATAAGCAGGATGCAAACGCTTACAATAGAACACAAGTTTACTTGCATGCCATGAAAGGTACAGTATTCTGCTAGTATTAAAAAAAAGGTTTTGAAGGCTGAAATATGATTGATATGGTAGCTTTCAATTAAATTCATAGGGTGTCAGTTTAAGGCCAGCATCAGTTTTGGGCTCATTTCTATACCAGAATTCAAACACATAAAGGGGTTGATTTCAGTCAGAAAACATAAAATAAAATAAGACAAAGGCACAAATATTTTTAAAAGCAATTTTTGTGTTCAGTTTGCTTGTAATAATTTTTGTGTCTACTTCCAAGTTGCATGTGATATTTCTATTTCATTTCTAGTAAAGGCAAAATATTGGCAATAGCCTGACTCAAAGAGACGTGATCTGTACGTGTCAATTACCATATATAGATTTCTTTTCTTTCTTTTTTTCTTCATTTAACAGAACAATGTTGCTAGCATGAGGCAATGGGAATTTTAGTTCAAGAGGGTTATTGAGTAGGGAAAGAGTTCAGTGTGTTTTTCTATGTGTGGAAAATCACTTACATGTCGGCACGTTGTGTCTTGCTTCATTGGATTTTAATAAATGATGTTCTTTTTCTTTACCATGAAGACCCTTGAAGCTGCAGAAGGTAGCAGTCCATTAGAAATACCATGGTCTGTACGGGCACAACCACTCCCAACAGTGCGCGAATTCATTCAAAGAAAGAAGGCCGGTAATTTGGAATGAACACCATTCATGATGGATATTGCGTCATCAGAGGTGATTTTTTTTCAATTGTTCTTTTAACAATGTAAATTTCTCTTGCAGTCATACTTTCATTAGGTGTCTTCAATTTGAAAAATCTCCAATTGATGATAAATCTTGCATGTTAGTTGTTGTCCCTTACTCAAATTCCATATCTGCTTTGATATCTGGCTATATCTGGATATATAAAGTTTGATATGGCCATATAAAGCAAGATATATCTTGATATAATTGTAAGCCAGATATCCGTATAAACTTTGATATGGCCATATAAAGCCAGATATATCTTGATATACTTGTAAGTCAGATATGCATATAAAGTTGGATATGGCCATATAAAGTCAGATATAACTGGATATAGAATCAATCCAGATATGCAGATAAAATTTTATCTGGCCATATAAAGCCAGATATATCTTGATATAATTGTAAGCCAGATATCCATATCAAGTTTCATATGGCCATATAAAGCCATATATATCTTGATATAATTGTAAGCCAGATATCCATATCAAGTTTGATATGGCCATATAAAGCCAGATATATCTTGATATAATTGTAATCCAGATATCCATATAAAGTTTGATATGGCCATATAAAGTTAGATATAACTGGATATAGAGTCAATCCAGATATGCAGATCAAATTTTATCTCGCCATATAAAGCCAGATATATCTTTATATAATTGTAAGCCAGATATCCATATCAAGTTTGATATGGCCATATAAAGCCAGATATATCTTGATATAATTGTAAGCCAGATATGCATATCAAGTTTGATATGGCCATATAAAGCCAGATATATCTTTATATAATTGTAAGCCAGATATGCAGATAAAATTTTATCCGGCTATATAAAGCCAGATATATCTTGATATAATTATAAGCCAGATATCCATATGAAGTTTGATATATGGCCATATAAAGCCAGATATATCTTGATATAATTGTAAGCCAGATATGCATATAAAGTTTGATATGGCCCAATGAAGCCCGATATATCTGGATATATTTGTAATCCAGATATCCATAACAAGTTTGATATGGCCATATAAAGCCAGATATAACTGGATATAGAGTCAATCCAGATAGGCATATAAAGTTTTATCTGGCCATATAAAGCGAGATATAACTGGATATACATGTAAGACTGTGTGCTCTTACATAGTGTATTTTCACAGAGATTTACCATGCCCTATATTTAGTACTGCACATATTTCAATGGTAAAGCACTTACAGTGCACACTAAGTCAAAGGGGGTATAAATTGGCTACTTGATCTATCTGGGTTGCTACGCAACCACAGGATGATGGAAAAAGGTTGACTCAGAGGGTAATTAAGTGTAAACGTGGAGGTAAAAACAGACCCCCGTGGTGTGAAAACCTTCTTTGGAACAAAGGACATATGTGTATTGATACTCTGGGAGTGACATAGGAAAAACAGTGTACACATGGTAGGGGTAGAGAACAGAAGGAAATTTAATAGAAAGGATTGGTACATTAAGAAGGGTGATGGAGATTCTAAAAAATAACCTATTGATGTCAGGACATTGGAAAAGGATTCTATAGTGAACTGAACAGTCAGAAGTAAGGAAGAAATTTTTTGCAACGGATGGAAACAACATATTTTCGGACTGAACTTCGATACTGAATGGAACATATATCGCCCTCCTGGAACTTATTTACTAAACCAAATATATTAAATAAAGGAATAGCACAATGCAATGTAGTATCAACCTCTACAGGACCACAGAAGAATAAAGAACTCAACCTTCAAGTATTATTTTTAAGTGTACTAGTGGTACAGCGCGATGCCAGTTTAAAGTTTAAGTAAGTATACTTTTACAGTACGGTATACACAAAGACTCTCGTACAAGTAAAATAGCTGTCAGAGCGTGCAGGCTAATTTTTTAACAGCGGTCATTTTATGACCAAAGCAGTCGGATTAGGTAACAGCAAGGAGCTTTTTCAGTGATATGTTTGAGGCCAATACTGCAGATTCTTAAGTCCAAGATAAGTTGATCTTTACCTCCAATTAAGCCTTGCTTGTTTGGTCTAATTGTCTGGAGATGGGTTTCTTCCACACACAATTTGAAATGATTTTGAAATCTCTTTCAAGTTGGAAGCATTGTGAGTCACAAATAAAACTGTGTCACAAAAAGTTTGGAATGGGTTTGGAATGTGCTGGAAATAAAGTAATCCCAACTTTATATGTCTTCGTCATTATTTTGAGAATTGTGTCGATGAAAGAACTCGCAGACCTTGCAGAGGCTGAAGACGGCAGAGTGATGGGCATTTTGTCATGAAGCAGGCTTTCAAGTGCCAATTTATTCGTGAACATTTTATCATGCCAGGATATTTTATTCTCTTAACCATGTATTTTTGTTCTGACGGTCATATTGCCTTAATAATCGTTTGAACAGAAGACCCTTTTTTAGTATTATTTTTTTATTTGTAAAGGCTTGGACTTACTGTGGATAAGGTGAAACAAGAAAAAACAAAATACCTACTGATGGATCACACAGGAATTGTAATTAATGGGCAGATAACTAAGCAGTAAATAAAGAGTTGCTTTAACTGTGCCATATAGTCTTTATTTGGTTTCAAATAATATTTCTTTACATCGCCAGATGAAGTTCTGGCACAGTTGTAGCCATTGTTTTAAAGTACTTCAATCTGGATTTATCATAATATGGGACAGTAATGGATTTACCAAGGGCAATATATGGATGTGGCATATATGAGCCAGATATGGATTTCTAAGTAAAGGGCCAGATATGGATGTGCCATATATGGGCCAGATATGGATGTGCCATATATGAGCCAAATATGGATTTCTCAGATCTGGATCTGCCATATATGGGCCAGATATGGATTTGCCATATAATAGCCATATATATGGATCTGCTATATATGGGCCAGATATAAATTTGCCATATATGGGCCAGATATGGATATGCCATATATGGGCCAGATATGGATTTGCCATATATGGGCCAGATATGGATTTTCCATATATAAGCCATATATGGATCTGCTATATATGGGCCAGATATGGATTTGCCATATATGGGCCAGATATGGATTTGCCATATATGGGCCAGATATGGATTTGCCATATATGGACCATATCTGGTCCAGATAAAAAGTGACCCAAATAAAGTTTTATCTGGGACAGATATGGCCTTTATCTTATATCAAGTTATATCTGCCCAATTCTTGTTATGGCCAGATATAAATTCCATATATGGCACAGATATGGGCCAGATACAAATTGCCATAATTGGGCCATATATGGATTTTGAGTAAGGGGTGGCAAGTATATATCTATATATATAACTATATATATATAGTTATATATATATATATAACTATATATATATATATATCTCTAGAACTATAACTATCTCCATCTCTCCTCTCCATCCCATCTCTCCATCCCATCTCTCCATCTCATCTCTCCATCTCATCTCTCCATATCTCTATATATATATATCTCTATATATATATATCTATATCTCTATATATCTCTATATATCTCT
>JAIPMN010090608.1:4763-40901 GCA_020650975.1 Apostichopus californicus | reverse complement strand
GAGCAATACTTATATATATATCGTACTATTCGACGTAAACATGAAGCTTATGAATCCGATTTGGATTTCGTCCTAACCTTACTAAACATGTAGCCTATGAATGTTGGTTGTAATATTCTTCGTCGTAAAATACCTACATTTTTAGCCTATGAATCTTGGTTATATTCTTCGTCCTATCTTTACTAAACACATAGCCTATCAGTCTTGGCTGTATATTATTCGTCCTATCCTAACTAATCATGATGTAGCATATGGTATGTAGCTTTTCTTGGCTATATATTCTCCGTCTTATCTTAACTACCTCAGTCAGACTCGTATAGTGAGAGTGTAACATGATAAGTACCAACGAAAGTATACAAGTCATCTTAGTACGTGTGCGAGTACAATGTTCTAGGCGAGTACACGAGTTCTCCATCTTGCACAAATAATATGGCGCACTATATTTTCATATGACCCGGGTTCTAACACGAGCATAAATTCACGAGGACTAGTAAGAGTATACAGGCTCACTATAGGTCTGCCCAGTGTGTTCTGTAAAGTACTTAATATGTTAAACAGAGGCTGCATAACTCGATCATTTTATATTTGTACATTTACTCACATGCAACTTCAATTTTGTCCACCACAGGTTCATTGGCTGCTTTGCTCATGTCAGCGACTGGGCCAGTCGCAGTTGGTAGTCTAGTAGCAATCTGTCAGTCTATCTGAGCAACCGGTGCAGTGTCTGCAATAACAGCCGTTATTGCCAATACATCACTCGCGTAGCAGAAACTGCCACTGGTATTGGCATCGTTCGGAAATTGAAAAAGAAGTTCAAGAAGAAGAAACCAGCTGAACACCAAGAGGAACATGATGAAGAAGCTCAGGATGAAGCAGATGAGCATGAGGAGAATGACGGCAGTGAGGAAGAATAATCGATGATTAAATGAATAATAATTAGGTATCCAGGAGTTTGTGAGACCACTATTGTAGATTATAGAAATTGAGACAATAATTTCTGTTACAGCACCATGTTTCTAAGACAAATACATTTTCTTTGTTGGCCTGAAATCGTAATCTACAAACCCCGTTTGCATTCCAATAATACCCCCCTCCCCCCGGTCCGTTTTCAGCAGTTACAGTTGATACATTACTAACCAAAATTGAAACAGAAATAATGAAAAAGGTGTAGTGTCATAGATGAGCTGTAACTGTCAAACTGATTTACATAAAGTGATCTACAAATTGGATATGACGTATGATGAATGTATCTTCTTTGATTCTGGAAGCCCTTTATCAAATATAAAATATGTTAAGTGCACTACTCCCCACTGCCTGTCCTCCTCACTACCATCATCCACCATAGGGAGGGAGTGAACAAGAAGGCCATTGGAATGAAGAAGAAATATCTGACAGAATCTACAGGAAGTTGGAATCCTATCCAATCCGAGAAGTAAAAATATAATGATATTAAAGCAAAACGAGTTATTTTGTTGTCAATATATACAAGCATCTATGGTATTATACATGTTCGCATAAAGTCCATTATGTACATATAATACCTACTTTACTGATAAATATTCCGAAGATATGTTTTACATTTGCCGGACTATTCTTCAAAACTACAGTTCATCAATGGTGGTAAATCCAGTTACTTCATTGAAAATAAACCAATATTTTAACAGTCGGTCATGTTTTCATTTCAAAAGTCACATTTGACCAAATTGTTTTTTTCTTTGATGGAAAGTACGTACGAATCAAAACTTTCGACTGCAAGCTTTTCAAATTAGAGTGAAAATACTCCTCAATTTTGGAAAAATTTACTTACTTTAAAATAAATCGGAAATTATTCTATTTGACACATCTGTTGTATCATTTTCATTCTCATCATTTGCCGGGTTATTCTTTAAAATTAAACTTGATCAATCTTGCTAAATCCAGTTAACTTCATTGAAAATATACCCATTTTTTAACTCAGTCGGTCATGTTTTCATTCCAAAAATTCGAATTTGACCAAAATAACTATAATTTTTGGAAAAATACGGGACCCACAGCTGGCGACTGCTCATTCTAAAGTACAGGAACAATAATGCTCAGATTTGGAAAAGTTTGACTCAGCATCTGGTAAGATTAATGAAAGAGTATTCTATTTTACACATCTGTAAAATTATTTTTTTCACAATCAGTTTTCGGTTGGTTTGTATCGTTGGCCTGGCAACTGTCCTAGTGCCGGAAAGATTTGTAATAAGCAGGGATAATAGAGAATTTGCCGGGAATGTTAAGTTCTTAGTGTGCGTGGCATGTAAGAAGTTAGTATATACTTGATGATAATTTACATCAGATTTCAGGGAGCCTAATTATAATTAATAATCAGGAAACATGTCCTTGCATTTTCTATTCACGAAAAACAGGCTAGAATAATACATGTTCTCAAGATAAAGTACTGTTATTTTAGTAGAATTTGGAATTCCCAGTTTCGCATTAACTTTCTCACCAAGTCATGCAATTGTATTACTGAACATTCCGATGTCTGGAAATAATAAATGGAGAAAACAAACTAAACATTGACGCGTTTAGCTACTGATGATTGCAGAGTATTCATGAAAACGGGATAGATTGTTGCGAGTAGTAAAAGCTGAGGGCGCGTTTTCTATACCATTGTTCTATGTAACTATATGGTATTAGGTTCTCAAAATCAGTTGGTTATCAATTAACAACGTCTCAATCCTTTAACAGAAGTTTGGCTTTCTGGGTAAGGAATGACTCGTTATCAGCTAAGGGCGACGCTAATAAATGTTCAGTAATGATTCATAAACACATAAGCTGTAACTGTATCATCATAAAGGACGCCACCTTTCCATATAGCACATAATCATAGGGGTTTGATATAGAAAACGTGCTTAATTCACCATGATTGTAATGTTTGCAATCCGTGTTACTATAACGTGTTTTAACGTGATTTGAATAAAGTATCGATTCTACTTTAGTTGAAAAATTGTTGTGGGATTCTAAAATTAGTTTGGAATATTAAAATTTAAATAATAATTGAGTGTATACACATATATCATACACAAGTACTTTGTATGTAACAACATATGGTTTCCACTGAGGGCTGCAAGGGTTATGCTTTACAATTGTCATGTCTTTTCTCACGCAGTTAGAACATAGTTACATAACATACCTACAAATCCATTCAAACAACGTTAGTGACACGTTATAACATTAGCATGGTGTGAGAGCAGAGACAAACAAACATTATTCAATGATTTCAAGAGAGTTTATTGCTTGCAATGATACGTTATTGTTACATTCAGCTCTATTATGCGACAAATAATATAACCCTCCTTAAATACCCTTCCAAGACCACACAGATCAAGACCCCTTTATGGGGCTTATGGCACTTCTTTGTAACGGAACATATATACATAGATTAGTGACAGGATAACAACAGTGCATACTACGTTCAAGGAGATATGACATACTGCACGGAGAAGGTTGGAAGGCGTAATATCGGAATGGGTAAGACTCTATTTACTAATTGGGAAGAGAAGGTCTAAGGGGGCTTTGATTTAACACTCCAAATGTGTGATGAATTAATAATGAAACTACTTCGTGACGATACGATCAGGTTCACCACGTGTCGCTATAGGGGTCAGGCATATATTTAAGGAAATCTCACTAGTGGGCCAAAGTATATAAGGGGCCCATTTCCCGCTCGAAGAAATGGTTCATTGTGATCATTGTTTCTGACGTATGTTGTAAACATGGCAGAACATATCACATTGGTTCTTTTGATCGCTATTCCTACAATACGTGCCTAAAATATTGAGGATGCACACTATGAGATCAGAAGAATTGATATGAACATTTCGGTAAAACTAACTGAAAGAGCGCATACTGTTCAGGCGTTCACATTATTGTAGGCCTACTTTCATTTAGAAAGTAGAAATCTCGGGGGCATAAGGCCCCTGCATCCACCACCACCCCACCCATCGCAGTTTCGCTGACGCTACATGAATTAAATTGTATCAATGTGACATAGCCTACTAAAGACTATAGCTAGGTAGTCAACGTAGGCCTAATTCAATTTCACAATATTCATATAAGCAGCACCAAAATGGACAATTGTCTTCTTGAACTAAACATATATTGATATGGTTTACAAGGTTTTCGCAATGTGACCACAAATGAGTGTTGATCTCTACCAACGACTACAGGGTGCTTGTACTCAATGTGGAATACATACACACCAAACATAAGTTATGTCCAAGCTCCTCTTCTTGAGAAATTGTCTAAACAAGGTTTCAACAATTTGACCCCTGGTGACCTCAAGTGACCTTTGACCTCCACCAAAACAACATGCTTCTTAAATTTAACGTGTCACAACTTAATTCTAAATATCAGATTGGTCAACGATTTCTTCCTTGAGGTATTGTGTCTACAAGGTTTTCACAATTTAACCCCTGATGACCCCAAATTGCATTTGACCTCCTCGAAAACTATAGGCTACTTAAACATAATGTGGTACTCTTACACACGAAATATGAGATGGGTCCGAGCTACCCTTCTTAAGATATCGTGTTTGCAAGGTTCTCACAGTTTGCCCCTCGGTGACCCTAAATCAGCTTTGAACTCCCCCAAAACAATATGGATCTTAAATTCAACATGTTACAATAAAATACTTAATATGAGATTGGTTTAAGCTTACCTTCTTGAGCTACGTGTTTACAAGGTTTTCACATTTTGACCTCAAATGACCTTTGCCTTCCCCAAAAAGCCATAGGCTACTTCTACTTAATGTGGTACTTTTATACACGAAACATGAAATATGTCCAAGCTTCCCCTCTTGAGAATATCGTTTTTACAAAGTTTACACATTTTGACTTTGGTGACCCAAAATGACCTTTGACCACGTACATAAACAACAGCCTTCTGCTACTTGATGTAATACTTCTACACGCTAAATATAAGATTGTTTCAAGCTGCACTTCTTGAGATATCGTGTTTACAACAAGGCGTCACACACACATACGCACGAGTGCGCACCCAGACAAGACTGCACATATTTGTTACTTGTAATTGTTTGCTTATTAAAGGCAAGTATACCGATATGGACGTAGTCACATAGAGTAAATACATACATAACCATGTTAGACACGAAGGAGAAATATTTCAAGTAACTCCTACATGTTTAATTAAACCTATACTTCTGTTTTTATAAGCTCCAACTGTAAATAACGGTTTGCACAAAATGTCTCACTGACTTCCCTTACCCCCTATCAAGTGAACAACTCCCTGCGTACAGCACCACTGGTGATATGATGTTCGTATTCATCATGATTTGCTTACAATAACCCACAATGTGATTTCAGTCATTATTCTGGGCACATTGTTGCTTGAACTACAGGATTTTTTAGTCTAAAATCTCTTACAAGTTTTGCACATTCTTCATTTCCTTGTTCCGTAAGGACATTTTCCAATTCTGTGATGTTCGTGGGAGATAAAGTATCAGTGAATTTTTTGCCAGCAGGGTAGATTGGTCTACATCAAGATGTTCTGATAAGTTCTGCTTTTGCTGATCAAAAGATTTGATGATGGCTGTAAGGTTGAAAGAAAAGGAAAATGCAAATATTTTAAATACACTATTCTACATCAAGTGAATTAAACTGAACCTATTTCATGCGAACAATATCCAGAAATGTGAGACAACATTTTGTGAGATTAATTAAATCCGGAAGGAATATGAAAGAAATACCCGTGTAGCTGAATAAAGAGGGTATATTTACCATGCTCTTCCTTAGCAAGTAGCAACAGCCGTCTTCCCAAGTCCAGTTTTCCAAGAGACAATTTCAAGGCTCTTTGGACATCCAATCTCATGTATCCCTCTTGTATCAAAATTTTGATATTTACTGACAACTTCGGTTCCCTTTTTGAAATGATTTCCTGTTTCTCTGGAATTTTTACCTGAAATAATGATGAGATATTACAAATTGTCCATAAAATTAATTTTTTTTATCATACTTTTATGAAGATAGAAAACTAATTACTGCATTTGATTTAGCTTCAGTGAATATTCTAAACTTGATCTCTCAAAAATTAACTTTGAGTAAGAAAGAACCGTTACAATTAGCAAACGATGACTTTTCAGACAGACTTGCATGACAAAAAAAAAAAAAAATTCATATCAGAAATTAAACTCTGTACTAGACCTGCCAATATTCTAATATCTTGATTTTATGCAAAGTGACTTTTGTTTTAAGAGCTACAAGCGTAAAGTGTCAAAGTCTTAACAGTGTTTACAACGTACAAACCATTTTCTTTTTATCTTTTTCTCCTTCGTTTTCCTTTTTATTTTTCTCCTGTGACGTATCAATGTACTCCAGCACCAGTCTTGCCACCTTATCAAAGTGAATAGCTGTCAGTCCTTCATACATTCCGATCATCCTGTATGGCATGATGAGCTCTCTTTCATCCAATATTTTCATCAGCATCTTTCCAGATTCTGCTGCTGTCTGAATTGTTTCATTTTCTACTGGCGTGAGCTTAAAATACACGCCTAGCTTTAGACAATGTTGTTTATCTAGAAGCTTTGCAATGTCTCCTCTCAACTGTTCATATTTTGGTAAGTCTGAAAGTGAGGACAACAACATCTTCTTTACATTCGAGAAAGTATAGCACATGTACAGATTAGAGAATCACATGCTAGTTGCTTGCCACTTTGGAACAATGTGCAATGTTCACAACTACAAAAGTACACATCTTGCCCGCAAGAAGCATGCAACCTGCATGGAAAATGTTGGTGTGCAAGCTAACTGTTGGTGAACACAATAAATTGAATTAGTATACTGCCATCAACTTGCATGCAATTTTTCAACTTTAAGCCCTTGTCTTGTGGATAAATTCTAGCCAACTTCTTTTTCAAAAGTTGCTTCGATCTATAAAGTAGGAAGTGAGCATGCTAACTGCATGCAAATAGGACTTAGATATTTTTGGGGTTCAGCAGCAAGATTAAATTTCTCTCCCTCAAAGGGTTACTGTTAATCAAATATTTCCCAATAAGCTTAGTTTATAATAGTAACACTCAAGCAATACTTCTAAAGCCAAATGCTATTACCTTTTCACCTCTAGTTAGACCCTCACCTGGGTCCATGTTCTCTACGAGTGCTTACATTTTCATCTCCACTAATACGCAATTACCTGATGGATGTCTAAGATAATGAACATTTTTTGCAACTTCACTGAGGTGCTGGCCAGGGTGGTCTACTAAAACTTTGTTCAACTTCCACTTAAAAACTAACCTGGGTGCAGTTCTCTAAAAAGAATTTCCTGGCTTTCTGGAGAAAATAGAATGTTTTTCACCTGAAGGCAAAAATACAAACAAAACTTAAATGTTAGCATGATTAACATACAATAGTGTAGGCTATCTATCACACCCCTGTGAATGATTCAGTCTAAAGTAGGAACGTTATCTAGTAAAATAGGACTGAAACAGACATGGAACAACACATAATGAATGTCTGAAATCTCAAGGAAAAGGAATGTTGATGTCAACATACCTATCATTTATGGATTATTTAATTGGTACCTAAGATACCGACAACATATAGTTTCCAATAACTGTTGACCGGTGCAGAGAATACGACACAGGTGATATGTACAGTTTTTCAGCATTTCACTGCATTTGTGTCTCTTATTCATTACAACGGAACACTAACGAATTGAAAAAAGTTGGAAAACGTGATCAAAATAAGAAACTTAGGTACACCAAGATCACTGGACTGTGATTGAAAAAAAAAGATAATACTTGAATAACAGAATACTATAATTAAATTCAATTGTCATCCACCATGAATATTACAAAGTAAAGGATCCACAAGAGAACATGCCAACGAATAACTATAATTCAGTCACAGCACTGACATTATTCAATCAGCCTAAAAAAGGCTGCTATATTTCCAACAGACAGGACATTACTAAGCAGATAACTGGTCAGAAGAGAGAAGATGCCATTGAATATAATGTAATGAAGAGACATATAAGAACACAAACAGCTGGAAGACAATCAACAAGCATAACTCACCTTTGATTGGAGGATAAGGGCTGTCTGGTTCTTTTCATGTTGTGATACTTTTAACTTCACATCAACCATGTCAGTGTCTCCATCGTTGTTTCTTTTAAGTCTGAACTGATGAGAGATTCTACTGGCAGCACAGAGGTGATCAATGTGTACATGCTAATGGATAAAAGATATTGACGATCAATGTACTGAGGATGAGTTTATATGCTTGATAAGTGATCAAGAAACAATGACACATAGTTATACACGAATTAAGGAAAAGCTGGTAAGGAAACAAGCCACGTGGCCATGTACAAATCCTTAGATTTCATGGGCAGCTGGTGAAGATTATACTTTCTACTGTTATAAAGAATTACATGACATTATTTAGGTTTAGATTGTTCCAATGTGTAGGAACCTTACAGAAACATAGTCAATGCCATGGCTATTCCTGTGACTGTAGATGAATACATGCTTATATTAATCCTTCTGTTTTCAATGAGTGTTCAGAGAATTACTAGGCAGGCATGTAATTGTCTCAATCATTCCTGCTTACAGGACAGCCACTTAATCAACATCCCACTCTAGCTACTGAGAGTTTGCCACAGCATCTGAACACTACCTCGAATACAAAGAGAGCTGAATTAAAGACATCACCATTCATCATCACCAAAGTGCAGACATGGTGAGTGAAGCTTTTTGTGAAACCATGTGAAAGAATATCGGACCAAACTTCTTTTTACTAAGTCATGAACGGAAAATAACAGCCCTCACAAGATTCTCCTCAACAACATTGCCCACCAGAAGTTTTGCATCATGAGCCCTGTTTTTTTTAACCAGAAAGTAGTAGTTATATATAGGGCCAACATTGTAACCACTTCAACACTTTGATCCACTTAAGGTAACCAACTAAAAGTCTTGTAATATTAAAAGACAAACTTTAATAGCATTGGTTATTACAAACCTTTGTTGATTCTTCCTTCATCAGATGGTAACTATCACCGGGCGATGACATCATCAGATCAATGTAAGAAGCACAATCTCTGCCGTCATTCAATGTCCGGGTAATTTGAAATGTTGTATAGTTTCCTAGAATCAGTTTGGACTGGTGGTCCTCTAACAGCAACTAAAACATAAGAACGTGAAGATGTAAATTCCCCCGAAAAGTAAATATTCAATTATGCAATTTGTTGTGCTTCACTCTTCTTCATCACTTATATAGCAGCTTTTGTTACCTTAATTATAATTAATGTTGCTTGTTTCTATCAGATCATCTAAATCATTGTTGCAAATTTTAGTGTACTGTTTGTATTTCAATGTAACCGGGTTTTCTCTTTGATGTGCTATGATAAAACAATGACAATGTCACACAACTGCACCTTAAACCATTCACTTCATAATTTGCAATTGAAATACGATAAAATTCATGATGCAAATCATGAAAGAAAGCAAGATTCCCAGTATCCGACTTATAGATCACAGTACAAAGCAGAATTGACCTCACACTGCTGCAGATATCACCATGGTAACAGGAGATTATCCTCACCTTATACTCTTCATCACTGTCCTTACAGAAACAAACAGTTATTAAGACATCATCTTTGGCATCAAGTATCCCATCAATAAATGAAACAACTCGGAATATATGCTTCTGTTCGGTTTCTTGGCTGACTAAATTAACAAAGACGTAGCTCAGGGTGTTAATATCAAGACTGATCTTCTCCGGGTCTAGCTTGCAATCAAAAGATTTCTCTTCAGTCCATGTTATTTCACCTATAACAAATAATATTATACACATGTATTACTTGGTAATCTTAATTAGAGTAAATATCATGAGCTCATTAAGTATGATATATTTTACAGTACTGATTCCCAGCATCTAACTCATTGTACTTCTCCTGGTACATTCATCAGTTGCATTAAAAGAGTTTAATGGTCACCAGTTTTACCTTCTTGTAAATTTCCTTCATCTTTCAGACCAGTGAAGATAATAACATCATGTCGATCTGGCTCAGGGATAATAGCCGAGTGAGGAATAGTCAGCTGGGCTGGCTTGTCGAGGGTGAGCCCTTCTGGCTCTAGTTTTATCAGGGGTGTCATTCTGCCTCTATGAGCACTTCCAGGGAGGTGTATGTCAGGATCATAGATCACGTTAATGGCAATAACATGATCAAAGGATACAGCGTCTTCAGGAATAGTCAGATGTACCCCCATGATGCTAATTGTTCCACCTTGACACTTTATCATGTGTTCAATGTATGAATGATGTTGCCTCATTTCAAGTATTTGTGAGTCATTTCTTTGTTTTGGAAGTTCTTCTTTCTCTGTTCTCTCCATCAAACTCTCCTTACTATGGTCATGATATTCCTCTCTTTCATCAAAAACTTGTGATGGAGTTGATTCATCAACTAAAAATAGAATATAAATGGAAACACAATCACTAGTACTTAACTGAAGCCTTGACATGAAAAAGAAAGGCCATACTGAGCCACATTAATGTAAATTTCTGCATCAATACAAAAGCCTTGCAATTGATTTATCAAAGAATCTAGCTTCGTTCTCTGAGAGTGACCAGATGGCTTAAATGGATCCTTCAAATATTGGCTAAACTTTGGGAACTAAATTTTTTATATTTTCAATCTTTTTACTATAAAGAAATGAACTAAATGGGAACATATAATCGGTCAAAAGATCCACTTATAATTACTTTTACCATACAAACATCATGATAAAATGTACTAGATTTGCCTGAAAGCCGAAAATTAACCCCTAACTCACACACATTTCTAGAGATTTTACTGTACTGCATTATTTTTGTTTTATGTATTCTGATTACATCATTGTATCCATTCTTACCAGGCCAGGCTAGCAGTTCTGGTGCTTGGTTTTCTTCAAACTGAAAGGGGTCAACTTTAGACTGATATGGGGCTAAAAGGTTTTCATTTGTTCGGTTCAGCTGAATATAAACCAAACCCTTTTGTAGGTTAGTGACATCGTACATGTTGATGATGTCTCGTGTCTTCATGAAGTTAATCAGAGTGATTCCTGGTGTCTCTATCAGAGAAACCCTGCGTAGCATATCAGTTTCTGCCGGTGGTAGACCAAACAGAGTTGCTAATTTCAGAGTGCTGTCTAGAGTAAGATCATCGGCAACATTGACCATTAATCTGCCGTAATCAGCTGAAACGAAATAAAAGTAAAGATAAAATATATTTAAGGATCACACTCAGAACAACAAACCAATTGATAAACTGATTATTAAATAATAGAAGAGATCACATTTTCCTAATGATTAGTTCATTACTGGATTGATTTGTATTGCATTAATATATAACAACAACAAAATCAGTTCAATAGCTGAAGAAACTATAATTTATGTGGAATATAAATAAATTTAATTGCTTTTTAATTTACTGTTGATGTAACTGCTCATCTACACAACAAGCATCAGTGTTACCATAGCAACATTACTGGCACCTTTTTAAAGCATAGCAACAGCCTTTTGATGATATTTAACATAAAATGATTTCAAAATCATAAATACTCAATAGATTTTAGGATCCTGGTGTGATCTACCTCACTTGATGACCGAAAAGGTGAAACATCATCAAGAGGATTTAGTTAAGGCATTTATTTTCTATGATATTTACAAAAGAGACATTGGAGGTGTTGATATGCATTATGTTATTTGCTTGTTGACCCCAACAACGTATACATCTGGACATCATATTATTCACAAATAAAATCATACCAACCATGCAGGGCCAAGCTGCTCGTAACCATGTACAGTATGTTAATTTAACCCTCTGTCAGTTCAAAGTTGTAGGAGTTTTGTATTCCAACACCGCACCTTTATTAGGCATTTACTGTACGTTTGATATTAATTGCTCTAGTTTGAATGATAAATTGATGACGATGTTGAGATTCATTTTCTCTGTGTCAGAAAATGCTTGATCTGTGCTTGTGAGTGCATGTATTAAAGACAGTTAGACTGGTATTGCTAAGGAACAGTGAATCCTGTCATCTGCTACTTATGTCAATGTACACTGTGCATGTATAACAGAGAGCATTTTACCATTCTTACCTCCCCGTCCCCTTACTCTAAATTCACTTTTACAATCTCTTAGCTAGTAGCACAGACAGGAAGTCCACTTACATTACACTTCCCAGAAAGTTACTAACAGTTTGTATTTACAAGCCAATAACATAAGTATAGTAACAATGTACTTTTCCAACTTATAAGTCCTAGTAGATCTCTAACACTTTGACCTCTACAATAAGTCTATACAACAGAAACCCTACACCTGTCTGTGCAAGGAATGTCAGATCTCTACCAATCAAATAACTTCCAGTATGATGTCATTTTCAATGATGTCATAGTGTGGTCATTTCTAAGTAGCTTAACCCAGCTCTGTTTAAGTAGAAAGTTAAATATGTGGACAGAGTAACTTCATGTCCCATCCTCTGTAATCCAATGTCAAGAGTATATAAGATGTAACTTTCACCAATTGTATTCAGTGTTATTCAACCTGTAGGAGCCATGCTTAGCACGGTTCACTCAAGCTTACTTTCCCCTGACACAGTCACTGTATTCAGTAGATATCTAGCCAGATGAAGATCTAATATACCGTTTAATTCAATTTCTTGTTCTTGTCCTTATTTTTGGGTATATGATAGAAGCTATAAGTGTTACCATGGAGCACATCACATGACCCTCCATGGTTCGTAGTATGCTTTGTTTTACACATCTCCTAAATGGGTGTATGATTGACTCGCAAATGACCTTAGTTTAATCAAAATCGCCATACCTTTGTTTCAGCTAATTCAGCTGTTTCAAAATATACAACAGATACCTAGATGTGATATTTTGTTTGTATTAGATAGTGAGCACATGACTACCAGAGGATTATGTGATTTAGTGTACACCATGTCTTTGCACACAATGTCATGCTGAAACCAAACGCTTATTACAGACCACATTCCTAATTATTAAGAAAGATTTTCAGAAATTAAATTCTGCTAGCCATTGACTTGAATTAAAGTAGAAGTCTCTCTTGAAAACTAGCTATAGTGCTTTTAAGGATTTTACACTTTCCACCTTGCGGAGCACAAATGATCTTTGACCTTCACAAATAATTACTGGGCTCTTGTACACATTATAGGACAGTCATCTGCCTCTATGACATCTGATCTTATGATGTAATGTTAACAATTTCCAGAATGTAACCTTTTCTGAACCAATATAACCTGTACCCTCCACCAAAAACAATAGATTTTAGTACTCATTATAGAGAAGCCATAGCCATATTTACCAGCTACTGCAGTTTCCTATCTGGATATATTGTATTTACATAGTGTTCACGTATTCACACCTGGTGACCTCAAATGAACTCTGACCTACACCATATTGTGTACAATACACAAGGCTATCATACCATGCATATATGAGCTCCTCTCATTTTCTGGTTCTGGAGATATAGCACTTAGAAATATTCACATGTTGCCCTCTGCTGACCCAAAATGACCTTTCACCTCCACCACAAACAGTAGGATTTGCTGAACTAATTACAGGAATCCACAAGCCATATATGTATAAGATTTGAATAGAATTCCTTTCGTGACACATCATGTTTATAAGATTGTACCAATGTTTCCCTCAGTTGGCCTCCAATGACCTTTGACATTCACAAAAATACACTACAGATCCTTTGCTCACCAACAGCAAGCTACACACCAAGTTTGAACTTCCTGCAACTTCCACCTCTTGAGATATTATTGTGTAAACAATGTTTTCATAATTTGACCTGTGATGACCACATGACCTTTCACCACTACCAACAACAAGCCCAAACCAGTTCTACCTAAGGGGAACCTACATACCAAATGTGAAATGTACCCCAGTTATCTCTCTGGCGTTTACGAGTAAGTGACACATACACACACATACACGCATACAAACGTCATCAGCATCGCATAGATTCAACGAATCAAAAAGATTTAACCTGTTTCTGTGATACTCCTTAATGTTTTTACACCTCTGCAGAGCTCTTTTGACTTTTAATATCTTAACATAATAGACATTAGATAATCCATTCTAAACTACTTAAATTGAGTCAAGTCACCAACCCACCAACCCCCCCCCCCCCCCTCTTCTCTCTCTCCGTACATCTCCCCTGACAGATGTGAAGATCTCCAGGTAGGATTTTTTTAAGGACAAACAGACTGATATAAGGAAACATTAAACCGCCTGGAAATTTACAACCAGCAGCAGTAATTATCTTTTCATTGTGATCCTACCTGCCAAAGTTGATTGCTGTGATATGTCTAGAGGTTCACGTTCTTCAACTAGGGTTTCTTCCTCCGTAACAGAAGCGGATGAGGCCTGAAAATAAACAACATAGGAAAGATATCTTATTTGTTGTACTGAAACATTAAAAAGAACCTCTGTTTCCTTTCTGTCACCTGTCAAGTTACACCAATTGAGTCTTTAGCTGATAAAAGCAACTGATTTTAGCATCTAGGTGAATGTACTCATTACTCACTTCACATTATTTGTAGTCAAATGTACCGTGAATTTAGAACACTTTTGGTTAGCTCAAGATTATGTTGTCACATTGTAATACCATCAACAGTGGAATATATATTTTATCATAAATTCAATACATTAATGGTCTAGTCACAATATTTAGCTAACTTTGTAAACACACTTAATTTGCTACTGGTGGTATACTAACTACAGATGCACTATACTTAATCATACTTACCAATTCTTGCTGATTCAAGACTTCCCTAGTCTGCTTCAGGACCTCTTGTAAAGCCATGGATTCTTTGGCATATTCCAGGTGAAACTTCACAAGTTCATCTTTTGTAGCTCTCAGACTTGATTTAGCCTCTTCCAGCTCCTGTCATGTAAACAACACAGTGAATGAGACAAGAAGGATGCACCTCCCTGTGGTTTCTTGCCACAAATAACCAGAAATTCAAATGACTTACTGAGTCCTTGCCAATATGAGAAGAAACTTTAGTTGCAATATTTTACAACGATCTGAATTGCTGAGCAGAAATGTCAAGTCTTGCAGAATTGATTAATTCATACGTATGCAGAGAGGATTGAAGATCTAACAAACTTCACTTCTACATAATCAGACTCATTCTGACTGTAAAATGTAATTGACCTTTGACCTCAAGGAAAACTGTAGACATGTAAAATGTAATTGACCTCCGCCCACAACATTAAGGTTTCTGGTACTCAATGTGGTACAATTACATACCAAATATGCGATCTGTCCAAGCTTCCCTTGCGATATGATGTTTAGGAAGATGTGTTAGTGTGGAGAGACAGGTAAGAGGGGAGTGAAGCTTATTTGTTTTGGCATATGTTGACCTCAATTGACCTTTGACCTCCACCAAAAGCAATAATAGGCTACTTAAATTTAACATGGTACATCTACAAACCAAATATGAGATCGGTCCTTTCTTGCAATATCATGTTTACAGGGTTGTCACGATTTGACCTGTTGTCCCCAAATGACCTTTGACCTACACCAAAAACATTAGGCTTGTTGCACTCAATGGGGTACGTCTACACATTAAATTTAGGTCTTCCCAAGCTTCCCTTCTTGAAATGTAGTGTTTACAATGTTTTCACAATTTGACCCCTGGTGACCCCAAATGACCTTTGACCTCCACCAAAAACGAAAAGCTGCCTGAACTCAATGTGGTACATCTACACACCAAAACATAAGGTCTGCCCAAGCATGATTTCTTGTGATATCATATTTACAAGGTTCCCACATTTTGACCCCTGGTGACTTCAAATGACATTTTACTTCTTGATATATCGTGTTTACAAGCTGGGCGACACAAAGGCACACTCACATATACATACACACATAGCCATCGTGATTGCAAAGGTTACAATATTCATCAAAACCAACAATAGGGATCATCTGCTAACCAAGGGCTACCAACATAGCATGTTTAAAGTTCAAGCAAGTTGTACTTCTTGAGATATTATGTTTACAAAGTTTTCAGACCTAATATGACCTTTGACCTCCATGAGAAAGGATAGAGGACATCTTATCACTAAGGGCTATCTGCAAACTAAGTATAAAGTTCAAGCAACTTTCACTTCTTGAGATATCGTGTTTACAAGAATTTCAGACCTTGACCTCTCTTGACCTCAAATGACCTTTGACATCCATGAAAAACGATAGAGTTCATCTCCATGAGAAAGGATAGAGGACATCTTATCACTAAGGGCTATCTGCAAACTAAGTATAAAGTTCAAGCAACCTTCACTTCTTGAGATATCGCGTTTACAAGATTTTCAGACCTTGACCTCTCTTGACCTCAAATGACCTTTGACATCCATGAAATACGATAGAGGTCATCTGCTCACCAAGGGCTGTCAACATACCAAGTTCAAGAAACTTCTGCGTCTTGGGATATCGTGTTTACAAGGTTGTTAGCCTTTGATCTCTGGTGACCTTTGACCTCCATGAAAAAGGTTAGAGAACATCTAATCACTAATGGCTATCCACATACTAAGTTTGAAGTTCAAGCAACTTTGAACTCTTGAGATATTGTGTTTACAAGGTTTGCATACCTTGACCTCAAATGACTTTTGACCTCCATTTAAGACAATATGAACCATCTACTTACCTACAAACCAAATTTCAATTTCAGGCAATGTTTGGTTCTTGAGATATCGTGTTTACAAGCCAAGGCGTCACATACACAAACCCACACCCAGGTGTGTTTTACATTCAGACCGAGGACCCCATTGTTTTTTCCATTGTTCAAATCCACGCACCCTAACCTTATCAATACCCCATTACAATAGAATTCTTTCGAGGACATGGTGATTTTTTAAAAATCACAACCGAGGACCTGGAATTCTTTTGTTCAATTCCTCAGTCAGAATACAAACAGGTGCACCCACACACACACACACACACATACACACACACACACGCCATCACTATCGCATAGGTTCCTTCGGAAAGGAATCAAATATGTATGAAGTAGCCTGTCTCTGAAGGGAGAACATTATTCAAGTTGACAAAATTCGTCACACCTATTTTCAGGCAGGCTGAACTGATAACCTTTTGACCACCTAGTTGAGGGTGTGACTATTGCAAAATTACTACCTGGCTCAAAGAAATCACATGTTTACAATAATTAAGTGCAGAGAACTGTGACCTAACCTTCACATGTACCTCCAGGAATGGTGGAACTACTGTTCTTGAAGAAGGAATGTAGGGCTATCACATTGAAGGACAAAAGTTCAATTATATCATTTAGTCTAGTTAATTAGATACTGTTTTAATGTTCAATAAGTCCCATAACATGCTTCAATGTACCACGAATTGTGCCATTGCACATGACAAATTCCTCTGTTTAGTTTTGCTAGTTAATGTGAACAGTCACTTGTAACTAACAATTAGAACAATACAGTGTAACTTCAGCTGAGTAGCGAACTTCCACATTTAAATGGCATATTCCACCAAGAAATGAATACTCTGTGAAAGTTCTGTTCTTGAGATAAGGATTAAAGACTTTTACCTGTGCATGTTCTGATTGACCTCTCTGAACCACAAATGAACTTTGACCTATATATTAATACAGTGACAGCAACTGTACATCGTATGAACTAAACATCATGCTTGCATACTATTCTTGAGACAAATAGCTCTTAATATGTTTATCGTTTGACCTCTACTGTTGGACATAATAACCATTCCCTTATTTCTGAAAATACATGTTGTGTTTGCAAATGGTAACTTATAAATTCACTTTACGCTAGTCGATCAAGCAGAAAGGTAGTCTGGTTCAAAGTGACTAAATTTCTCATGACCCAATTCAGGTAACTTGGTCATCTGTTTTCTATAATCACATGATATGTGAAGTCTAACCTCTTTTTGCTGCTGAAGTAATTCTTCTTGCTCATCCTTCAATGTCTTCACTTTGTTTTCAGTTGTATTCAATCTGTCTCTGAAGTGTTGTCTTTCTTCCTCTGTTGTCTTAAGTCTTCCAGTCAGCTGTTGTCTTTCTTTGTCTGTTGCCTTAAAAGTATCTTTCAATTGTTGTTTTTCCTCCTCTGTTGTCTTCAGTCTTCTAGTTAGATGTTGTCTTTCTTCCTCTGTTGCCTTCAATGCATCTTTGAATTGTTCTCTTTCCTCCTCTGTTGTCTTTACTCTTTCAGTAACTTTTTGTCTTTCTTCGTCTGTTGCCTTCAATGTATCTTTCAATTGTTGTCTTTCCTCCTCTGTTGTCTTTAGTCTTCCAGTTAGATGTTGTCTTTCTTCCTCTGTTGCCTTCAATCTCTCTTTGAATTGCTGTCTTTCCTCCTCTGTCGTCTCTAGTCTTCCAGAGAGTTGTTGTCTTTCCTCCTCTGTTGTCTTTATTCTTTCTTTTAGCTGTTTTCTTTCTTCCTCTGTTGCATTCAATGTATCTTTTAATTGTTGTCTTTCCTCCTCTGTTGCCTTCAATGTATCTTTTAATTGTTGTCTTTCCTCCTCTGTTGTCTTGAGTTTTCCAGTCAGCTGTTGTCTTTCCTCCTCTGTTGTTTTTAGTCTTCCATTCAACTGTTGTCCTTCTTCCTCTCTTGCCTTCAATGTAACTTTGAATTGTTGTTTTTCCTCCTCTATTGTCTTTAGTCTTCTAGTTTGATGTTGTCTTTCTTCCTCTGTTTCCTTCAATCTCTCTTTGAATTGCTGTCTTTCCTCCTCTGTTGTCTCTAGTCTTCCAGTGAGTTGTTGTCTTTCCTCCTCTGTTGTCTTTAGTCTTCCTTTCAGCTGTTTTCTTTCTTCCTCTGTTGCCTTCAATGTATCTTTCATTTGTTGTCTTTCCTCCTCTGTTGTCTTTAGTCTTCTAGTCAGCTGTTGTCTTTCCTCCTCTGTTGTCTTTAGTCTTCCAGTCAGCTGTTGCCTTTCTTCCTCTGTTGCCTTTAGTCTTCCATACAGCTGTTGTCTTTCTCCCTCTGTTACCTTCAATGTATCTCTCAATTGTTGTCTTTCCTCCTCTGTTGTCTTCAGTCTTCCAGTCAGTTTTTTTCTTTCATCCTCTGTTGCCTTTAGTCGTCCAGTAAGCTGTTGATTTTCATATTCTGATTCAGTTAGTTTGTGAGAGAGTTTCTGCCTTTTGTCTTCAGATTGCTTTAGTTGATTCTTTATTACTTTCTGGGGAAACTTTGAATCTGAAACAAACATACAATATGCAAACATGATTAAACATTGTCTTCCACCCGAGAGATTTAGAGATGTAAATGAATACAGTTCAATGTATCTTAATAATTTATTCATTACCCTTTATAATTTGTGCTGCATTGGAGAAGTCATGGTTCTCGATGAGAAGAGTACAAGAAGTTGAGTTTAAAGTATTGCTTTAATTTACATCCTTGTGGGAGAAGTTGAATAACTGGTGAGTTTATTGACTCTGTATTTCATTAGCTTAACAGTATTTTGGCCACCTAAAGGTAGTCAGTATAGGCCCCAAATTATAGCACGCTATAATTGCTAGAAGTTTTCCAAAAATACTTTTCTACTCTCCAAATTGTTCTGAGGGATTTTTAAGGAACACACAAGATGACTGAATGTCCAAGTGAGGAACATTTCCTCGAAGATTGTAATAAAAATAGTTTTAAAAATGTTGACCAAAGGTGCCCATATATGAATATCTAGCATATTTTGGGCTAATGCAGCATACCTTTAATTAAATTGTCATTATTTAAAGGACTTCTAATTTTCCCCTACTGCAATGAGGGCTGACATGAGCTATACTGCATTGCACTGTGTATTGTGTGTAGGATAAGTCTGTGGTGCAGTGCCTTAAAGTGATATATTTCTTGATGTATGTCTCGATCAGAGTGCCTCCAGTTATCATTTTCTCCTCTAATTGTTAACAGTAGTACTTTGTGAGTTTAGTTCTGGGGTTTATGAGTATATATTGGAGGTTCATGGTTGAGATAACCATGACAATTGCATAGCTGACTCATGGTGTGACTTAATCAATTATGCTACTTCTTAGTTCTATAGAAAGGTTAGAGTCAGTAATTGTCAATTATTTGTAAATACATATGTGGCTATGCATTGAAAAGGTGGTGTTCAGTGTGAGGGTGATCTCAATGTGTTAAAAGAAGTGTGTACCTTGAAGGTTAGGTTAACAGTATTATAGACACAGTGTTGTTCTCTATTCATAATTTCTGGATATGGATCTATGCTGAGTTAGATATATGTTGGTATCTGTTCTGGGCAGTGCAGTGGAAAAATTACAATGTGAATCTGTGTTGTTGTTAATCAATAAAATAGTGTTGGTCCATGCCTACATTAATGCAGCATAGTTGAGCAACATGTTCCATCCAGTTAGGACAATTTTCCTATACTGTAGTGTAATGTCTCGCTTCAGAGCACTCGTATTGTTAGTACGAGCAGTATGAATATCATGTTTCTACCAGATCAAGTTTAGGAACTGTTTCTACCAGTGCTTTGAAGCATGATATTGGAGTACAGTTTCGAGAGGTATTAGCATTAGGAAATTGTCCCAACTAGCTGAATGTTCTGTCACACTTTCGTGCTATAGGTGGAGCAGTGCATATGAGCTTTGTGTTAGGAATTTGTATGAAATAAGCTGTTACTTCTATTTATTAATTACTTCTTTAATCGTATTTTGATTGTTCTTTTTTTTTCTAGATTGTTGCTGTAAATATTTGTGTCAGGATTTCGACACAGCTTGTTACTTTTGACACAGCTACATGTTGGTGTCTGGTTGTGTTGTGGTGTTAATCTAGGGCGTAGGAACCGGGGGCTGGGGGCGCCAGCCCCCCAGTGAAAAATATGGGGGGCGGAAGTATCATTCCGCCCCCCCCCCCCCCCGCTTCGCAAGTCAGAAAACCCCTTTTTCATTTCAAAATGAGAAAAAAATCTCATTTGGAGCACCAAATTGCATCGAAGGCCAGGTGAAAATGCAAACTTATTTACAAAATGGAGTGGGTGTTGAAGTGTGCTATATTGCACCAAATTGCATCTGAGGCCACCTGGAAATGTAAAAAAAATCCAAAGGGGAGGGGACACCCACTCCCCTTAGACCCCTCCCCCAGGCAGGCCATCAATCTTCAGCCCCCCCCCCCCCACTCAAAAGTACCTTCCTACGCCACTGGTGTTAATAGCTAGTACAACTGTTGGTTAATACCATAACTTCTTTACAGTAGATTCCTGATGGTTCAGAGCGTCGGTAGGTGAAGCGTCCCATCATAATACACCTACATTAAAGTAGTTTACATGGTTGTGGTCTGGTGGTGAAGAGTAGTCATGTCACGGCATATTCTGATGTATTTGTATTTTTGATGCCATTTAACTATTAACTCGTTCAACTTAATTGTAGTTAAAGGGGTTGCTCTTTGGTTCTCATCATTTCAGCATTACCTTAAAGCAGTATGCAGTACAGATACAAAAAAAATGTGTACGGAGAATTTCATGTGAACCCATGCAAGTAAAATGAAAAGATAACTGGCTTGTTTTTAAAGATAATTCTGCTGATGAATAATGATTAAAGTGAAGGCAGAGTTGTTAATTAATTTGGTATTCATGTTTGTATTCATCATAACTTGACATTCATATTAAAGGTGTATGATCAAGTCGAGAATAGGTTCTTGTATTCTTCACTTGTGACTGTTAGGATGTGATTGAAGCGTTTCTGATCTGCTGCGTTATTTTTTATTATTTTATCATGTTTCCAATTAGTCAATTGGGTATATCATAATTGCTGTGGACAGTCAAATCAGTTCAAAGGAATGTCAATTGTTACAATGGTGAGCTTCACATGCAAATGGTGTTTTGGGGTTATATTTCACTTGAAGATTGGTTGCCAAATTTCTTAACTATTTAATTTACAGAGTGTTGGTGGGCAATAGTTAGCCGGGTTATATTCAAGGAAGCATATATTATATTGTTTTATTCATGTTTCATTATTTATTGTTAAATGCTGCTATTTTACTGCTCCATTAGTGCTCCATTAGTGCTCCTTGTATCATTTTGTATGCTGCATGTTCATCTAGGTTCATGCGTGTTGTCGGTTTGTGGTATAGATTGCAGTTAAACAACTTGTGTGGCTTGGTCACCCCCCCCCCCCCCATTTCACCCCTCCAGGCCCCCAATTAGTGCTTTGCAATCATACGATACTACCTCAAGTGACTTCATTCTTTGTGTGGGCAATGCGTTTGAATGTCTTGCAATTCACAACATATTTAACTTCTTAAGCTCTCTGATATAAACATACCTTGAGCTTGTTGGTAAACAGTCAATACTGCCACCAATTTACTCAGTCCTTTGTCAGAGCATGCTGTCATTAAATGGCTGATGTCGTCAACAGAAACCTTCCCTGCCTTTTTGAGATGGTGGACAAGAGAAGAAAAGGGTGCATCACTCTTAATAATGTCCTTTGACTCCTTAGCTGGAACCCTAAGGTAGTTAAGTAGCGTCTGACAGTCATCTTTCTCGATCAATGACTCTGAGCGCATCAGGAGATTATCAAAAGTAAAGATGTCACTCTATAACAAAAAGAAAATCAAATAAATATACTAGTAGTAGCAGACTACAAAACAAAATAGATGTAGAACTTTGAGGCATTGAGACAGCAACACATTCCAACGGAGGGATTTATTTTAATATGATGAATGTGTGGATTATGTGATTGTGTTTTACCTGAGTTCATTTAACTACAATCTTACATATTTCTTTCAGAATAACTTAAAAGTACTAAAAGCTAACAATTGGATGGATTGATTTTAAGACTGTACAGTTGCATGATTCTATACATGACGCTGTATCAGGCAGATTCTTACAGATTCATTCATGACGCCACCAATTTAAAATTATAGTTTATTTGGCTAAACATTATTCTCCAAACTTAGCCAATAAACACTACATTGTGCGCGTATTTGTGTGGGAATGCATTGACGTAAAGTACCTTCTATTCTTGGCAATGTAGGTGGTCATTAACATTAAAACACACACTAATAACCCTGTCCCTAGGCCTCTTCTTACCTCTTACGTTTTCCTTAATTCTTAACAGCGTTGTTTTACAAGAGTTTACTATGTCGGTCATTGATGCAGTGTTGTGCTTTACACAATATTTTACTTACAGAAGATTCATGTATTTAATCCTACATGTTGCAATAGACATGTACTGAACACAACTAACTTAGAAGCACTGTAGGGTGGGAAAGTATTGTTAAATGCTGGTAAGTTACACAGCTAAACTGCATGTCCTCAGCTCAATGCCTGAATAATCAAAGTCCATTTGCACTGTCAATACTTTCTAAGACTGGTGTATAAACTAAATGGTATGTGCAGCTACTGCACTATGAGCTATACACAGCTCCATTACAAAGAGTGCATGTGAAACATTTAGATATAGAAACTATGTGCCTGATGAAATGTATAAAAATGCCTTTTACAGGAAACCAGACCATTGTTCTTACACTGGTTGACATGTGGTAATGCTTTCTCATGCATGTGTAGCATTGATCACGTTAAATCTCTGTGCATAGCAATTGCATACATTACAATGTGTGCTTGGTGACAGCTTTTGAGTGGGGATCTTCTCTACAGTAAATTAAAGTACTGCATATTTAAACAATTAATGCAGGATATTGTGTATCGTAACTAACACAAGTGTTGTCTATGATTGTTACTGTCACTTGACAGGATAACAATGCAGTATATATCAGTATAATGCAGCTATAGTATACTATAGGACAAGGCTGAAGTCACATGTTTCCCATCTTTCGTCTGCATTTTTGACTAATTTGAACTTAACTAAACCACCCTAAATCCCAAAATAGAAGCAAGCTTCTGTCATACAATTTTATCAAGACTTCAATCCTGTCATCAAATCAAGGTGTCATCACTGCAGTATTTGCTATACATGTGCACTAGTGCCAATAGAACTATTAAATCAATATGGCTTAAATTAAGATAAAAATATTGTCTTGAATTTTTCTGGAAGTTTACCTTATTTCAAGGAACAATGACACTTGTTGTCAAATTTGTATCTTTTAGCAGACTTTGACAGCCAGAAATTATGATATAAGAACTGCACTTGTTTGTCTGAGCTGTACATAATGCAACATTAATTTTGCATCACTTTTCAAATTTTTATTTTAGAGAAATCATTGCCCCCAAAACTAGCACTTATTGCAATATTGAGCCTATTTTGCATTCACTAATACCAAATTTGTAAAAATTAGCAGCTTGTAAGCTCAGAAAAAAGAAAAATATATTCCAAATGTTGTGTGTTGCTCTAATATTGCAAAGTGCAACAAGCATCCAATGGCCAACATTGTTCATTAAATTTTGCACTTACCTTTTCACCATTTTGATCTCCCTCTTAACAAACAAGTAATAGTTGTTTTCTTAATAAACTTCCGCATTTACTGGTAACAATTTTGTTTATTTTTGAAGCAATCAAGACTGAGAAAATAAGGAAAACCAATTTTACTTTTACATTGAACGTACGAAACACGTCCATGACAACATTACCAGAATGAGCAAAATCCTAAGAAAAAAATCAATTTAATTTAATTTTGGAAAGTAGATGTAAATGTAAGAAAAAATTTAGAGTATCTTCTCGTCACGTGTTCACATAAAGTGAAGCCCAATTTGTTGAGCTTCAATCAAAGGATTGCTTAAATTAATAAAAGTGATAAATAGTCCTAATTTTTACCAAAGGCCTATATATCCTGTATTAGTACTTACTATGCGATATTCATAGACTTCTCCAGTTGCATGGGTAACCAAAAACAATCTGTTTATGTTATTATTGATCCTGATTCTCCAGGAGTTATCAGCAACTATAAAAGAAGCCAAGATATGACCCCCAGAGATGGAAGAATTACCCCCAGAGATGGAAAAATGACCCCCAGATATATAGTAAACAACAACTTGTCTACCCTCACCACCCTCCCATAATATAAATATTAATCCATTCTCTTCACTGACTGTTATACTCAGTGCATCTCTGTACTGTGTGTTTGTATATTCCTGTTCTATTTTTCCCTCACTATTAAACATGAGAGCTCTCCTATAGCCTGTACAGATAAACAGTTTATTATTACTAACTGTAATATCATCGGGACAGTCTCCTCCTTCTAATTGTTTTAAGATGATTGTCTTCTTTATTCTCAATTCTCTCAAATATAAGACAATCACCTCACTGGATGTTAAACCGACATATACTAATCCATCTCTTGTTGTCATACAAAAGGCTTTACCGTTAAACTTCCCTTGATTGACCAAACCGCTATTACTACTATCGTACAATGCTATCGTATCCTTACAAGACGTTAAAAACAGACGATCATTAAGTAAACAAACAGACCGCCATGATGGACCAAACCCGGTAAATTTTTTAGAAAAATAGGGCTTTGATCTCAATAATAACGGTTTTTCCTGAGAATCAGAACAAGGGTGAAACTTAAACAGATCGATAAAAGTGTTTTTGTCCTTGCTGCTAGATCCAGCGACTGCCAATCGGCCAGTATCGAGCACGTCCATGAACCACACATTGTAACCATCTTGTACAGTGAATCTTGGTATCGTTGTATGCACTCTGTGTGTGGAAGACAAAATGTGAAAAGTTAGGTCAGGGTTGTAAGCTTGTATCCGTGGTAACGAAGAATTTAAAGTGATTTTTGATCGAAGGAAAGTTGATGAACAGCTCTTCGACAGTGAAGTGGCTATAGGCCTTACGAAAGGTACCGAATCTTTAAAGAATGCTATTGATTAATGCAATGGAACTCATGCGAATCACATGTCAAATGTCCAGAGCAAACTAATCGACATAGAAATCTCGAAGATATAAGAAATGAGACGTTCAAGGCCTAATGTAATTAGGAAACTGACCTATTGAAAATCGACCGAATAAAATAGTTAAAGTCGAAATCATGTTGAGAATGTAGAAAACTATTTCAAAGCAATTACTGTTTGTACGAATATGAAAATATTCCTTTCACAAAATTTCTCACAAATATTACAACACCGACTATAGGCCTTGTTAATAGGCAGTTTCAGTCAAACTGATGACATTGCACAGGCTATATTTAGTTTAAACAGGATTAATTTATCTTCAACATTCATCGTTATCATATGAATGTACTGATGTAATGTTCTGATTCATTTGCATTTAGCGCCAAGAAAAGAAAAGAGAGTTGATACGCCTAGAAGTTGTAAGTGGTGGAGCTATTCCAAAAGCTAACTTTGTCAAAACGCCCGCTTATAAAGAATACTGGCGTTATTCAAGAAATTCAACTTGGTCTAAAGTTTTCTTAAGTGCTTTGACATATATGGTCCAAGAAAAACAAAGGACAATTTGACTGCTAATAAAAATGTTTCTATAGCTACATAGGTTTCAAAGATATTTACCTTCAGAATATGCTAAAACTCTGGAATGCTCATTTAAGGGTCCAGAGATCAATGACGTCGGCGCCTCAGTTGCAATCCTAAACCTTAATGTTAATCCATTTTTTTAATCTTCAAATAACTCCACCAAAACATCATCTTTGATCTCCATAAAAGCAAAATTCACCCTTGGATGATTTGTATACATGAAAAGTTGCAATGCATCTTAAAATGGCATTTGAGGCCATAAAAGTCTTCACGATGAGTTTTGTTTAGTACTTGAGAAACCGACCTAATGGTCTTTGTATATAAGACTAAACACGGTCCAGTCACTGCAAAGGGTTGAACCTCACTTGTATAAAGGGTTATAATAAAAGGTGTTATAGAAAACAAACCTGGGATGATAACAGTCTGTTTTAATTGTCTATAACATATGAACTTTAATTTGTACGTAAAGTAATCATTTATGTCCACCAGATTAAGCTTTGACATAAATCATTTGTGTTATATCCAGAGGCAATTGGCCCGATGCGGAGGATCCGAAGGGACATGTTCCTCCTGTTTTGTAACAAAAAGGTTAAGAGGTGCCCCGTTTCATAGGTTACAAGTGCTCATTTTGGACAAATACCGTACTTTGTGATTTTGTGTTATTTATAAAATGTCCTTTTGTTGAGACATTTAGGAAAAGTGTAATCAGGAAGTGCCATTTTGCTGATAAATTAAAGTAACCGATCAAGAGGTGCTGTTTCGTTGTCATAATAAAATGATGAAATTTGTGGCGCAGAATGCACAGCAGATCCACTTTATCGGCGAATTGATATGGCTTAGTGCTTTTCCTCCTCAGTGCAATGACACCGTGATGTCCTATTACCCTTAGGAATTTATGCCAACCCCCCTCCCCCTTCGACATTGAACACTTCCCCCTCATCCCAGGAAATATCTGGGGAACGAACAGCCCGGTTTACAAAAGATGCTCAGGATTCAAATTATTACTTTTATATTTAGTTGAATGTAAAGTAAACAAATAATCAATACTTCTATTATACTGTCATGCATAATTGCCAAGTATAAATCATTTGGATCTTTTATAAAATAGTACTAATACTAATAATGATGATGATAATAATTATAAAAATAGTAAAATAATTATAATAATAATTATTATAATAATAATATTAGTAAAAATAATACATGTTCACAGCTTTGTGGAAGCTCTTAAAGCCTCATGGGTTAAGCGTTATTGTAATAATGCCAACACTGGGTATTGGAAGCTATTTTTTCATTCCTCTATTACGCCGTTCGGTAAAGAGTTGCTTTTCAAATGTAATTTTCATGTCGAGGATATATTTCCTGTATCAAAAATATCTTCATGAAGTAAATTTGCATGGCTTGGAGTAAAGTTACCTTAAGAAACCCTCGGGTCACTTTGGTGATCAAATCCTTTGGAATAATCTTTTGATAATCATTGAATAATCATGATCTTATTTTGTGGATTTATCGATATCTAACCTGGAGGTCACAGTATGTTAAACTCAAAACAGTAATAGCGTTAGCGTGTCTAATGTCATAACTTCCAAAACTGGTGTTCCACAAGGTACGGTTTTAGCCCCATTTTTCACACTGTATACGTCAGATGTTAGGTCTAGCGACGAGAATTGCCCATTGGTGACATTTGCCGATGACACTGCTCTGTTGGGTCTGATATCAAAAGACGACGATACTGAGTACTTGAGACAGATTGAGGACTTTGTTGACTACAGTAAGCGTAACTTTACAGAACTATATGTCAGTAAGACGAAGGAAATGGTCATTGATTTTCGTAAGTCAGAAAAATCCACAGGGATGTATTTATAGATGGTAGTGTTGTTGAGAGGGTAGATAAGTATAAGTATCTTGGGGTGGTGATCGATAATAGGCTCTCCTGGCATGATAATCTAGATGAATTATTAAAGAGATTAAATACTAGAATGCATTGCTTTCGTATGTTGTACAAATTTCACGTGAATAATGAAATACTTCTTATGTTATATAATTCGATAATTACTGGAGTGTGGCGTTATAATCTGGTCTCGTGGGGTGGCAACGCGAGAAAAGAAGATACGCAACGTATTGAAACAATAATTCGGCAAGCAGGTCGTCTGCTCGGGACAAATCAGCCAACTTTGCCTACTGCATATCATCATCTTATGAGAGTGCAAACAGATAGAATCATGAGCGATGATAGCCACCCACTCCAATATTTCGACAGAGCGATTATTCCTAGAAGCGGAAGGATGCGGCTACCACGGTCGCATATGAATCGACATTCTTCCTCATTCATTCCACAATGCATCAAACTTTATAATGAAGACTTTCAACGTTAGATCTCATCTGGCTGTTTCTTCTGTTCAGACTGTACTTTCTTGCCATTGTCCTGAGCTTTGTATATTGTGTTACTGCATGTTTTAAAATGTCTTATGTTTTCATATTCTTACAATTGTTTGATACTGTACGTTTAGGTTTTCATATTTTAACGTTTGTATCTCATATCCTGTTTCATACGAGCATGCAAGTACCCTCGTGGTTTAATAAAGTTTTTATCTATCTATCTATTAGAATTGATCATATCATTGTTTATGACAAAAAACTTCACGTCGCCGGTTTAATGTTTGCTAAGCATATATTTTTGCCAGATGGGAAGCAATTGTCCTTCAATGCTTTTCTAACCAAATTTAAGATATTAAGGTATCCTTTCACTTGTTTTCATGGGATCATTTCTGCAATTCCTAGAAGCTGGAAAGATTCCGTCAGTTTAGAAAACGGTGTCGAGGAACAGCAATATCACCTTGTCAATCTTATGTCTAGCATTTCTAAATTGTCACAAGTAGTCTATCCTCGCCTTATAGACTGTATTTCACTCCCGCCAAAAGCCTGCTCTAAATGGAGCGTTACTTTTGACTTCTCTCAGGACGATTGGTTAGTTATATTTAAGGTGCCTTCCCGTACGCTTTCTGAAGCAAAAATACAATATTTTCAATTCAGATTCTTACACCGCATCTTAGGAACCAATCGCCTTTTAAATTTAATGAAAATAGCGGCCTCTCTGCTCTGTACATTTTGCAATATTGAAGAGGAAACTTTTGAACATTTATTCTGGTCCTGTCATGTGATGTCTAATTTCCTTTCAGATTGCGAACAGAAATTTTTTGGTAGACAGTTTATCTGCTCAAAAAGAGATCTTTTCTTTGGTAAACTGGTAACATGTTACGACCCATTGAATTTTTTTATCCTTCATATCAAATACTTTATCTTCAATTGTAAACAAAACAATGTTAAGCCTGACTGCTACAATTTTTTTCTATAAAATGAAATTCATTATTTAACGTTGAAAAGCACATTGCCTCGAAGCGAAACTCTACTAGCTCTGCTCGTAGAAAATACATGACATTAAGGACTTGTTTTCTCATTTAATCAATGAGCTTTGCGACTCTTGACCTAACCTCTGCTTGTCATCTACCTTATTGTTACATTTATGTAGTAGCATAGACAATCTCTGATGTTTTTTCGCTGTTTTATTCCTCACTATGCTTTGTTTTACTTGTGTGTGGGTGTATATGTTCGTACGAACGTGTTTGTATGCAGGTGTGTCTCTGTATTTGTACGTTTGTATGTGTGTCTGTGGGTATTTGTATGTGTATGTATATGTAATTTTTTTGCGTGTGTGTAAGCGTGAGTTTTGTATTTACTGAAGGTTTGTTTTCCTGGATGTGTATACATATATTTCGGTATAAGAGGAGAAGAAGAAATACTCAATTCAGAATCATTTTTTGCATTATGTAAATAATTCCTTTATATTATTCAGATGACATACCTATGTTGTTATCGGAACTCCAAATATAATCGATGTACCATATACATGTTTAATAATCGTGAATCAATAAGATGAAAAAAGTAATAATAATAATAATAACAATAATAATAATAATTATAATAAAATAATAATAGTAATAATCATAATCATAATAATAATACTTACGACGTGTTTGTGTTGGCCATTTTGATATGTGCTTAATTATTTCTTAATTAATTCTACGAGATTTAATAAATGCAGCGGGAGTCCTGATCTGCGGATAAAATTAGAAAAATTCTTAGAAACAAATACTGCTTTCTAAGAATTTGTTTTATTGAGATATATCACTATAAATACAGAGATCATCGGAACGGAAAGAAGACCTACATTGTATGCATGCTGTGGCTTTATTAATGTTTACAGAGCAATCTTGAATTTAATATAATGGATAAAATAATATGTTTGGTCATCTGGAATGGTTCCCTGGACTTATTCATTTATCCCCGATTCGCATTCACACTGTCTACGATCAATCAGGAGTTTAACGTTACGGTTCTACTTAGTTTATGCTGCATTGCGGGAAAAGACAACGAAATCGTTTGAAAATATTTGAACTTTCGTATTAAAAAAAATGATAAATGTATATATAAGATGGTCAAAAGTGGAGATTTTCTTTAAAGAAATTTTTATTTTTATTCAGAATTTCCCGTACAGGCATGTTGTACAATTTATCTATACTTCCCTTAACTGGAGTAATGTTAATAAAAAAAATCATAAATGTTTTATTTTACTTACAATGAAAGACGTCTGCGTACGACAGGTGCATGTGAGGTACAGTTAATATTCTTCCAAAGGTCTTGGATATAACCTTGTTCCTGATGTAAATCGATACGTGTCTTTGTATGCTGAGTCGCTGGCAGGTCTACGAAGCGTGAAGTGATAGCACAAATTTCAAACAGAGAGCCTTTTGAGATAATTGAAAAGACAACGAAATGCTATGACTTTGATTAATAAATGAAACAAATTCTCAACTGAATATTATATACTAAACGCTGAAGCGTGGAGCACAAAAGAGGTAATGGATGGATAACTGCTATAGTAAGAGAGGACGACAGGCTTGATCCGAGCTGGTGTATAGCAAAAAATGAATAAAATAATTGATTACGCCCACTAACCCTTGACCTCTTAGATGTAAACCATATCGCGTGATTTTTAAATCAATATTGAACTTAAAGCAGTTCGGTGATGTTTCCCTTTTTGTTTTACTGAACATATTTGAAGCTCACTTTGAATGTTGTGACTTACTTTAATAACTACATTGACGTTTAATCTTGAAAAGGGAGGGAGAGGGTGGAAAGAGGGAGGGGGTGGCTTAAATTAATACAGGTGATCTGCCTGTTAAGTCTACATATCATCGAGATATTAACCTGAGATATTCCCCTCCCTCTTACTAACTTACATTGAGTAAGTGGGCCACTATTATTTTTCTCTCTCACCAGTCCAACTGTCTGTAAATGGCGAATAACACAAAAGCGTCTTTGATATAGTTACAGCCGACTTGCGTTGTCAACGGTCCTATAGTCTTACCTAATAGCGGTATATATATTGGACAAATTCTCAACGATTTCCCTTTATCATTAAAAATAGAAAGCTGACAAAATAAGGAGATGAAGTGTTTGACATCAGAGATAGACATTATGGGTAAGTGGGGGATGGAGTGAGGTTGGAGAGGGAGTGGGGTTTGGGAGGGAGTGAGGTTGGGGAGGGAGTGAGGTTGGGGAGGGAGTGAGGTTGGTGAGATAGTGAGGTTGGGGAGGGAGTGAGGTTGGGGAGTTCAGACGGGAGTAAACACAGTAAGTCATTATTGATTACGTAATCAAGGAGTGCAATCACACCATCATAGCTTTCTTCTCCAGAGGGTACGATCTGGTCCGCTGGTAGGACGAAGCCGTCCTCTCCTGTATCTCGTAGTTCTACCACATAGGTGTAGGTAGCGGCTGGTGTACTAGCGAACCCATAGTCATTACTTGCTCCAGACGCTTCATCTGTAACAATATAGCAAATGGAGAGATGAAGATATTGTGTTTTATTTTAAACCTTTCAGATGGGCCATGTGCATCCTAAATTCATTGGAATTTAATTTACTGCAAAATGATCCAAGGTTTTGTGCTCTACATATAATTTATGCTATCTTAACATTATTAAGATGTATATTTTATTATGATTAATGATAAATAATAAATTATTGCGCTCGGTTTAGGAAAGATAAGTTCTGTGACATATGGCTCTAAAACCCTTTATCAATTTTAATGGTTAGACCATTTTCCTTCAGTAACACTCCAGAAATGATGTGCTGAAAACAGCATGGATATGAGGGATGAATATCGACATCAAGTATACCATGCAAGCTATGTGTGTTTGTCTTATACTAAATAAACTTGCAGGAAATGCAAGAGGGGGTGGGGGGGGGGGTTATGCAAGAGGGGGTGGGGGGGGGGTTTGGAGACGAAACTTAATTGTTTTTCGCACTTCATTAAAACAGTTGGTGACAGGGTTCGGTTATTTCTTCCGAGGACGTGGAAGAAACTGGAAGAAACCTGTTTCTTCCGGGTTTCTTCCAGTTTCTTCCGGAAGAAACTGGAAGAAATTGTGTAAATTGGTATATACTCAGCACAACCCAAATACATGATAAAGAGACAAATATTTTACCACCATCTGACTGAAACTAATGCATACCATTGAAACCATCAAAATATGATATTTTTGTTTTGATTATAATTTTGGGTTGTTTTTGTACACCAAAGGATGTTTGCTTATAAATCACAATATTGAAGGACTACTTATCATCTCGCAATTGCATAACTGGCCATACTGTATGAATGATTAACTCATAAATGACACCACGGGCATACTTTCATGAAAATATAGTGAATCCTGGCTAAATTTTAGACTTGATAATATACTGCCAGGACTTGTTTACACACTAACTTCATTGTATATCGTTTATAAATGAACTTTTCACTCTACGCAGAGTTATGTTTCACAGTTTTTGCCGAACTAAATCCTATGAAAACTGGAATGCTTAAAAGTATAGATGTATTAAAGTATTAACCTGGATTGGCCCATGCACTGAGGATTTAATACAATGAACACCGAGAAAATAGCCGAACAATATATAGATTTAGGCAACAGTTTAATATCTGCAACTCCCTAAATTACAACTTGTAGTTAACAGGAGGACTTGTTATCCCAACAGTAAAATCTTTAACTAAGAACTGGGCTATAATCAGGACCATTCTGGTCTGCAAAATATTGCTTGCCCATACAGTAGTTGTTCCCTGAATTGTCCGATGCTATAGTAGCCTAGTACTATATTGTGTACAGTATATGCTGGAAGCAGGTCATGTGCTCCAAACCTAGATGTAGACTACCTAGATGACACTATAGTGCTTCTTGTATATTTATTACATAGTTAGAAATCAATGCAGGTTGTTATGAAACTTTATCAACAGTTTTTTCCCCAAAAATGAGTATCTTCCATTTTGTCCGGAAGAAACTGGAAGAAACCTATTTCTTCCGAGTGGAAAAAAAACCGCAGTTTTTTCAACCCGGAAGAAACCTGCAAACCCTGGTTGGTGAATTTGTTATAGAAAAAACGGTCATTTTACTCTGTTTATGGCAACCGTACCTAATTACTTTGAGAGATTTTATATTACAGAAATTGTAGGTTAAGTCCTCCACACTTCTCTTCAGGTAAGATATTTATAGAATATACCAGTGGGCTGAAGCTGATTGAGCGGCATAATCTTAAGTGTATCTTGGTCCAAACTACATCCTAATATGACATTTGAAGTATGGCGAAAATATGAATTTGTAAAGTTTGGTGATATTTTGTTAATGTACCTGGCAACAGCAGAGTGAATGATATCATCATAATTCAAGTTGCAAGTATTTTGACGTTTCCTAAAATATTCTAAAAATTCTAGAAATAGAAGCATTTTGTTTAATGAAATTCTCAACACAGAGAACATTGACAGCTAAATATGTTTTAAATAATCCCATGTCATGTTGAGTAAACCAACAATTAAGAACCTTATAGTAGAAAAACAAATCATTTGTAGAACACCTGTTATGATGACATCACATACCACCTACTGTGATCCACTTCCTGGAGTAATTGGAATGGTTTACCCAATCAAGTGTAATGTGCATGCACATTACACATTTTTACAATATTCCAATGTAGTTGAGTTCTGTGTTTATATTTCGCATGTGTCTTGATCTCTGTATGGGTCTCCGTACCAGAACAGAGATAAGTGATCAAGCTGAAAAGTTACTCTCAATGCTATACAGTTTTGGCTACTTATTTCATATTTGATCGACATAACCCGCTTACATACAGTTCTTCCCAGATATGCAGATTAAGATTTATCTGGCTAAAGTTTTAAATGGCTATATAAAGCCAGATATAACTGGATAAACAGTCAATCCAGATAAAGATTTATATGGCCATATAAAGCCATATAAAACTGGATATGTAGTCAATTTAGATAAAGTTTTATGTGGCCCAGATATGGATGCCATAATTTTTACCAGATAAAATGTATATGGGCTATATAATACTTCATTTTTTATCAACTTATATATGCCCAATATCGGTAATTGTCACAACGGTTTGATGATCTTGTTGGAAGTCTAAAAGAAAAAACAAAATCATGTTTGCTTAGCTAGAATTTTGATCCTTAAAGTGAGCCCGCCCTTGAACTCTTAGCGAAGTTTGGACTTTGTCAAAACCGTTTTATGACGTAGAGACAGATTACAAGAAACTGAAGTATTTGGATTTGGTAACCTAAGGCTATGGTCATATTGCAGACTGCATAGACACTCAGAGCTAATCACCCTAATGTTTGATATGATCGACTTCTGTGGAATGGAGGTGCAAATGTCCCGAGTACTAGTCATAAAAGCCTGTCATACAAGCAAATTCACTTATATTTGTTACAGAAAGGTGATGGGCAATTCTCCAAATTGGGATTGTCCTATTGGCTGTAATTGAGCATTTCTCAATGCAGGGTATTTCCTAACCAGTTATGGTTTCTTAATTTTGACAATGATTCGAACATTTTCATCATATAATAATTATGATAAATTTCACAGATTTTAGGGGGGAAATCTAGATTTCAGCATAATTTCTGACAAATGATCTTAAAGCTGAGGTATATTTGAATACTTGATATCCTCCTCATACTGCAATAGTTATTTGAAGAAAATTAAACTTTGGCTGCAATCATTTTTAACAACACTAACACCAAGGCACATTATTGAGCATTTTGATGTCATCATTGCAGTTGTTACAACCTAGAAAGCCTGAACAAGTCCCCCTTCACCAATTTATGAGAGTGACTTTCCAATCACCTGTGTTTTTCGACCCTTCAAGAACTTTATCGACATATGATGCTCATATGTCTCATTTATTGTACATACATATGATCCTTTTATTCCGTGCACTGCCTTCTTCAGGTAATATGTTCTAGTTAATTTATTAAAGGACATTTTTCTGTTTTAATTCTTATTATGTAATGAACATTCCAACTGTTTTCCATGCAGAGCGTTCAACACAGTCGAGGTATTTGATTTCTGCCTTGCCGGTCAAGTTTAAGCAAACATATTTCGACAAAAACTCATGATTTATATTTTATATTTATTTAAATACATATTTCTGTTTTATATATTGTTATGTGGCGTAAGTCGCTGAATTCCATCCATTTTCTTTCTCTTTATCATACGATTTATATTTGTATTCATTGTAATGGTGAGCATTTGTTTTGATCCCCCCCCCCCCCAAATTAAATATATATTCCAAGAAAATGTGTATC
>JAIPMN010090558.1:0-11694 GCA_020650975.1 Apostichopus californicus | reverse complement strand
GCGCTATAACCGTAATCCAAGCATAGGCCAAGTGTTAGCAATTATCAGTATAAGGCCTAGTACTATGCTTATGTTTTCTGAGTCAGGAAGCCGCTAAGGCTGATCGCGAGGAACCCACTATTCATTCCTCTTCAAGGGCTAGGCTAGTATGGGCTAGCATTACAGTCGTAATGAAGATCATAACATGTTTCAAGTTACTACTATTTTTGCTTTCCGAGGGCTCCTTGGCTCAGTCAAGAATACTGCCGATCCAGCAGATCTGTACGGAGAAATCGTTGCTAGCCTGTATATCAGTTACCCGCAGTATCTAGAGACCAGGCCAGGTTACAAACACAAAACAAGAAAGACTCTGCGCACAAGAATTTAGTGTATGTGAGTGCCAGTTCTTAAGATAAGAACAATTTTGAAAGCGTTTATTGCATCGTCTCACTCTGGTACATATAATAAGCAATAGAACAATACAACATGTAAGATACAATCCCTTTAACTATTTAATTAACAACAACATTATCCCCCCCCCCCAAACATATGCAGATATGTCGTAGACAATAAACTCACTGATAATACCGATTTACTAAACCCATAACTCTCTTAATTAGACTATAAACACATCAATTAACATTTAACCCTCCAAAACGTTCCCAATAGACTATATGAATATTCATGACATGGCTGGCTATGTAGCTAAGTGCACAGCTTACTACGGATGAGTATAAAGACCATTCACGTTACACTGCCCCCCACTTTCTAGAACTCGACCCGAGTTCTAAGGTATTCGAGTCGTAACTGACTTAGCTTAACACATAGCAAAAACGGTCTTCGATAAGAAAAATACAAGAAGGCATGAAATGTAAAGTTTGAAAAGTGAAAAAGCTTATATATAGCATATATACAATGTGATGACCCCTTAATGTAAGAGTACAAAACAATAGGCAGTGTTTAGATAAAATACATAAACAAAGCAATACAATTCACTACGTCACCGATCCAAAACATGTGACATGAACAACAACAAACATTGCACTATCGAACACAAGAATTAACAGTTAGATTAATATTAGGTTCAGATGCAGATAACGTCCATGCTCCTGTGCACGTTTAACATTCACTAATATCAACGACATAAACAAAGAAAATACACTTAGAAAACTTATCACAACTTAATTAAATGAATTTACAGTTTGGTAACCATCATGGAAATCTTGTGACGCGAAGTAGCGGTTTTGATATAGCTGACCTAAACTGAACTAATACACGTGGACCTAAAATCTTGTACACATTGACGCGGAGCTAAACTAAATCACAAGCTATAACTATAAACGCGGTTGGTGTCTCGGTAGTTCGTCTCGGTAGTTTTACATCACATCGTTCGTCTGAGTTGGTTTGGTTGGTTAGGCAAAATCCAAGCACTATCATGGCAGCGTATGACCTTGCCTAAGGGCCTTCACCATGCCATATAGTAGGTAGAAACCATTTCCATTAACCATAAAGTAGAGGTTGACCATACCGATCAACGGGTCGTCTCGTCCTCCTGGGTCGTCTGTCTGAAGATGGGTCAGAGTTGACGTTCTGACCTGCAGGAACTGATAAGTTGGGGGTCGGTGAGTCAGTATGAGACGTCTGACCATTTCCATGCATCTCGTCTGTGGTGTCGTCTGCAGTGTCTTGTGACATGACACTTTCTCTGTCTGGTTGACCGAAGGCAGATACATCAGCCACTTCAATTGTTGCAGTTGATGGTTTCACTTTCCAGGTTGGTGGGTTCCTGCCATCATACGGTAAGAGTTTGTTGTGGTGCACTATTTTTGGCTTACTGAGTGGTCCCATTTGCACTCGGTAGGTAACATCGGATATCCTCTTAAATATTTTGCCAGGTCCTATCCAAGATTTCTGAAATTTAGGGGAAATCCCTTTCTTGCGTTTTGGTTCATACAGCCAGATGTTGTCGCCTTCTTGATAGCTCCTAAGACTTGAGTTCCTATCGTAAGTCTTTTTCTTCCAAACATTTGTCAGGTCCAGGTGGTTACGGGCAGATTCGTGTACTTTCTCTAGTCTTCTTTCTAATCTTTCTACGTAATCACAGTAGGTATTGGTTTGGTCTGTCATGTCTGGTTTCTCTGTAAGGAGTGTTACTGGGATGGAAGCTCTTCTGCCCATTAGAATCTCGAAGGGAGAATAGCCTGTGGACTCATGTATCGCAGATCTGTAGCTCAGCATCACGTACGGGAGCCAGCAGTCCCAATCTCGTTGGTCCGGTGCGACAACTAACGCCAGCATGGCTTCTAAGGTCCTGTTGAATCTTTCAATCATGCCGTCGGATTGTGGGTAGTATGGAGTTGTCCTTGTTTTGTTAATCTCCAGAAGTCGGCACAGCTCTTGAAATAATATGGCCTCAAATTGTCGACCTTGATCTGTGTGAATCTCGGACGGGATGCCATAACGACAGATGAATTCTTCAACAAGGGTGTTTGCTACAGTTGCGGCTTCTTGGTTAGGTATTGCGAAAGCTTCCTTCCACTTGGAGAAGTAGTCACCAATAACCAGGATGTATTGGTTCCCACGGTCTGTCTTAGGCAAGGGACCAATGATATCGATGGCTATTTTCTGCATCGGTTCTCCTGACTTGTAGTTCTGCATACCAGCCTTATTCTTCCTATTGGGGCCTTTCCGGGCGCTGCAGAGGTCGCACTTCTTACACCATTTATCAATATCGTTACGATAGCCACTCCAGTAGTAGTTGTTCTGGACTCTGTCGATGGTCTTCTTGGTTTTAAAATGACCTGCTACTTTGTGGTCGTGAGAAAGTTTAAGTATGTCCTCTATCATGACTTCCGGTACTATCAGCTGATATGTAAACTTTTCACCAGTTGGAGATTCGAACTTCCGGTAGAGTATACCATTCTTCACTTCAAGTTGTTGCCATTGGTTCCAGTAGTTTCTTACAGCATTATGGTTTCCAGCTACCTGTTCCCAAGGGGGTCTGTCATTCCCATTTTCTTTCCAGCCTAGCACAATGCCCAGATCTTTATCTTCTTTCTGTTTGGATCTGATTTCATCATGCGTAAGGCAACCAAACCAATGTTGTTCCTTCTCTTCTGTGCTACCATCACCTTTCAGCAAATCTTGTTCACTGATTCCTTCTGGGGGTTTTGTAACCTCAGACTTCTCACTGGTGGAATCGGTTTCTCCAATGACACGAACTTTTATCAAACTACAACTTGCTTCATCAGTGTTGGTGGTTGTTGTAAGTTTTCCCTCCAACTTGTCGCAATGGTTACAGTCACTGCACGGCCTTCGGGAGAGGGCATCTGCATTGCCGTGAAGTCTTCCTGCTCGATGTTGGATTTCATAGTCATAAGTGTTAAGTACCTCCAGCCAGCGGGCGACCTGACCTTCAGTCCACTTAAATGATGTCAACCAGCGTAAGGCACCATGATCTGTTCTGATGGTAAAACGTCGACCGTACAAGTAATGGTGGAAGTGTTTCACCGATGCCACAATAGCCAGGAGCTCCTTCCTCGTGGTGCAGTAACGTCTTTCCGGTTTAGACAATGTTCGGCTAAAGTATGCCGTGACTCGTTCTTGGCCTTCCTGACATTGTGACAGTACACATCTAAGTCCAAAGTTACTAGCATCGGTGTCGATTATGTAGGTTCCATCATCTGTTGGGTAGGCAAGTATTGGTGCTGTGATCAGGGCAGTCTTCAATTTCTGGAAAGCTCCTTCACATTCCTCTGACCATGCAAATTTTGTCTCCTTTTCGGTGAGTTTGTGGAGAGGTTTTGCTATGTCGGCAAATCCCTTCACGAACTTCCTGTAATAAGTGCAGAGACCCAAGAAACTTCTCAGTTGAGTTACTGTCATCGGTTGTAGGCCAATCTTTTACTGCTTTGACCTTAACTGGATCGGTGGAAACGCCCTCACAAGACACCAAGTGTCCCAGGTATGATACTTCTTGCTGGAACAGACAGCATTTCTGGGGGTTTAACTTTAGTCCAGCTTCTTTGATGCGGTTGAACACCTGTCTAAGACGAACAAGCTCTTCATCGAAAGTCTTACTAAAGACAATTATATCGTCTAAGTACAGAAGACAAGTCTGCCAGTGAAGTCCCTTCAGCACTCTCTCCATTAAACGTTCAAAAGTCGCCGGAGCATTGCAGAGACCAAAAGGTAGCACGTTGAATTCGTAAAGACCACTGGTTGTAATGAATGCAGTCTTGCTCTTGTCGCCAGGGTCCATTTCCACTTGCCAGTATCCGCTCTTCATATCCAAGGTCGAAAACCATTTAGCCCCGGATAATGCGTCCAGGCTGTCGTCAATCCGTGGAAGGGGGTATGAATCTTTGATTGTGATATCGTTGAGACGCCGGTAGTCCACGCAGAAACGAGTACTGCCATCTTTCTTTGTTACTAAGACTATTGGTGAAGACCAGGGACTGGATGAAGGCTGAATGCCTCCCTCTAACATGCGCTGTACCTCTGTCTGTTCGTTGTCTCTGCGATGAGTTGGTAACCTCCTAGCAGTTTGTCTTATTGGTCGTTCTGTCCCAGTGTTGATTTTATGTTTTACCAGATTCGTCTTTCCGATATCTATTGAAGTTGTGGCAAAAGTGTCTCTATAGGCATATAGTAAGTTCATAACTTGATCTTTCTGCCGTGGTTCAAGCAAATTCGTGCTCCTATCTAGAAGGTCCTTCAAGTCGGCATGAATCTCAAGTGGGACTTCCGTTGACTCTTGGGAACATTTCTCTTCAGTAGGGCTAGTGTTGATCATTCGGCAGGAGATCTCCTTGGCAGGTTCACAGGTGGCAACATTTGTACCCTCATAGATCGTCTTGTGTTGGTCCGTCAGGTTCAGCACTCTTACTGGGACAACTGACATCGAGGCATCAACCACTGTTCGAGCTACCATCATTCCATGTTTCTCAAGAAACCTCGGCAGCATCTCCACAACGGCAATTCCATTGGATTTCTTTTCCAGGGATCCCGGTACAACTGCTTCACAGCCAGGAGGAATCATGACATTCTCGGCAATCCTAATGCGGCAGCAAGACACTTCAACTTGCTCCACATTCCCGGAGGTTTGCTCTCCTATTGTGACCTTTCCGCTACCAGCCTCAATCTGACAGTTGTAGTCCCGCAAGAAATCAATTCCCAGGATTCCTTCAGTCTCGATGTTCGCTACCCATACTTCGTACTGGACCAACTTTTCTTTAATAATCAGCGAGAAAGTTGCGAAGCCGTCGTAGCCTAAGGGCTGTCCATTTGCCATGCCCACTTGCACTGAAGATTTTTGCAACTTCGGCCTTAGCTCTTCAGAAATGGCATTGTAGACATCCGGCCTTACGATGGTGATATCTGCCCCGGTGTCTACAACAAATGACAATTTGACGTTCTCCAATTGCCCTTCAACTGTTACATCTCGGCTTCTTCCTCCCCTTTTCGCTGACTTCACAGAGGGTCTGTTGTCCCCTACTGCCGACCTTCGACCCCTAAACTCGACAGGTTGGAGTTTTCCTGTGGTGATGTTTGCATGGCCTCTTCAGGACAATCTCTAGCCCTATGACCTTGCTTGTTGCATTTAAAACATCGTCCTCTGAACTCCACTCCACCCGGCTTGCCACTTCCTGTATATCTCTGGCCCCTTGTTATTCTTGAGCTCGCCTTTAAGTTCGTTAAAGCCGCTCTTAATTGCTTCGATGAGGGCGCTTGTCATCTCACTCTGCTGAGTCTGCTCTCTGGTTTTTGTCCGACTAGATTCGCCGGAGGTCTCAATTTCGCCGGAAGCCACAGCTCGAACAAGCTTTCTTGCAGCACCTTTCGTCTGCTCTGCAATGGTGAAAGCCTCCATTTCAACTGCAATAGTGACAGCTTCCTGTAGGGTCGCAGGTCTAGATTGGTAAACCCGCCATCTAGTATCTGGGTCTTGCAAGCAGTCAACAAAATAATCTTTCGCCAATGCATCATGCATGGAGCTGGGAGCATCAGGATAGGCCTTAACTACTTGTCTATGCAGATCTTGTGCCAATTCTGGTAGACTCTCTGATATTTTACGGCTTCTGTTCCGAAGTAGGGCTTTGTGCAGTTCGCATTGATTTTCCGGAGCGAACCTCTGCTTTAATGCTACTGTGAGAGCCTGGTAATTTGTCCTATGCTCTTCAGGGAGATCTGCCAATAGCGCTAGAGCTGGGCCTCTGAGATTTGCTGCTAGGTTCAATGCCATCGAAAGCGGGCTCCAGCCATGGAGTTCCGAGACTATCTCGAATTGAACGAGAAAATCTTTCCATGGGGTTGATCCGTCATATTTCGGAGTGTTAGCAGTTACACGTGCTCCGGATGATTGGGGTACCTGAACTGATTGTTACTTCTGGGCACATGTCCATGACTTTCTCTCTGGTATGGAGTGTAGTATAGGGATTGATTCATATCCCTTTGGTCGCAGTCTGTGTTCAGGAAAGGATTGGTCTGGTGTCTCTCTTCCTTCTGAAATGGATTTCTTGATGGCTGTGAGCTCACAGGTGACGTACATTCGTCCATTAACAGCCAGTGTTCACTTGAACTTGCCTCTGACATAGTTGGTGTATGCAGAGTGTTTTCTTGATTCTTTCGGTAATAATTTGATAAGTCCGAAAATTTTCTTCCTACAGATATCAGGATTCTTCTCTATCATCAGTTCAAGCTCTAGTATTGCCAGACTGCATTGCAGATCAGTCAGAAAGTCTCACTTGTTTTCTCCACTATGTTCCTCAGCATGGGGAGTCAGAGTCTTTCCGTAAGAATCACCAGAATTCTTTTGTTTAGAGAACCGGGGTCTTCTCTGTAGGAATCATCAAAATCCCTTGTTGGAGAGCCAATCTTTACTGTGAGAGAATCAGTCTTTTCTGTGAGAGAACCAGAGTCTTTTCTGTGAGAATCATCAGAGTTCCTTGTTGGAGAACCAGTCTTTTCTGTGAGAGAACCAGTCTTTTCTGTGAGAAAACCAGAGTCTTTTCTGTGAGAAACATCAGTCCCTTGTTGGAGAGCCAATCTTTTCTGTGAGAGAACCAGAGTCTTTTCTGTGAGAATCATCAAAATCCCTCGTTGGAGAACCAGCCTTTTCTGTGAGAGAACATCAGAGAGCCTTGTTGGAGAGATTGTCTTTTCTGTACTTTGTTCCACCAGACAGCTACACCTATGTTGAGCCAGCATACAGTTTCTTCAGATCCAGTTGTCCGAGTTAGTATTCTTCTTCAGGAGTTCAGAATCCCACCGCTGCCACCAGTTGTTGCGTTCCGAGGGCTCCTTGGCTCAGTCAAGAATACTGCCGATCCAGCAGATCTGTACGGAGAAATCGTTGCTAGCCTGTATATCAGTTACCCGCAGTAACTAGAGACCAGGCCAGGTTACAAACACAAAACAAGAAAGACTCTGCGCACAAGAATTTAGTGTATGTGAGTGCCAGTTCTTAAGATAAGAACTATAAGCCTTTATTGCATCGTCTCACTCTGGTACATATAATAAGCAATAGAACAATACAACATGTGAGATACAATCCCTTTAACTATTTAATTAACAACAACAACATTATCCCCCCCCCCCCAAACATATGCAGATATGTCGTAGACATTAAACTCACTTAAATATTGATTTACTACATCTCTTACTCTCTTAATTAGACTATAAAACACATCAATTAACATTTAACCCTCCAAAATTACATCCCAATAGACTATGAATATTCATGACATGGCTGGCTATGTAGCTAAGTGCACAGCCTAATACGGAGGAGTATAAAGGCCTTTCCCGTTACAATACCATACTGTGTATTACACTGTTTTGCGTATATTCATTCAAGACTCGTGAATTCGCGTCGTGAAGTTGATTTTAGTGTAAGCCTACCCATTCCCCGAAACGAATTCCGATTTCTATAGAACGGCTCACGATTCGTGGATAACGCAAACACGAACCCAATAGAATGTAGCGTTTATGTATCATAAGTAAGGTCAACATATGATCCAAGCATTAAAAGTAATGTTGTGGGAGTTTTAAGGAAAACCGCGTAACAAGACTTAATTAAGTGTCAGTGTTTAACTCAGTGTATGTCTTCGATCTTCCAAGCGATGGTCATTATTGATGCTAATGTCACGAGCAATCTGATTGGCTGAAAACTCCGTAATTGCAAACCTATTTGGGGAAAAATTCGCAGCCCACCCAAGATTGACATTTTTTTTTATTTATTTTTTTATTTCTAAAGACATATATACAGAAAAATACAAGATAAACTGAAATTATTTAATGCGAAAAAAAAAATAATACAACCCCATCGGCAAAGTACAAGTTACTGTGATACTCCTATTAATAAAAATACTCTCCAAAACTATATTTCAAAACCTTATAGATTAGACCACGACTGCCAATATCTCTCCCAAATATTTACATTCATATTCTGCTTAAAAATATAATAGTTCAGCTTAAAATAATATTTTACATAATCTAGTAAGGAACGAACTGATTGTATGTTATTCATCAGTTTTGAATGAAAAATATGATACTTTACTAAAATCATTATTAAGTTTAACTCGCGGGAAAAATCCCCACCAAAGAGAACAATATAAGTATTCTTCAAATCTATCTTTATTCCCGCGTTTTCAAATCGATAATGTAAATACTTCCAAATCATTCGAACAAAACTACAAACATAAAACATATGTTGGATTGTTTCCGTGACAATGCCACAAAAAGTACAAAGACTATTATCTATGACATTTATAATATTAAGGTATTTCTTAGTAGGGATGATCCTGTGAAGTATTCTACATTGAAACCACCTTAGCTGTACGTCATTTGTACAAAGAAATGAAACTGAGCAATATAAAGACCAAGAATCCTCTAAAACACTTAGGGTCTCACACCATCTTTTATTAGATTTATGTTTATATCTGTCGAGTTCAACATTTTGTCATAGACAGACTTACAGCACAAGCTACTGGCACAAAGTGTAACATTAACAAAACTATTTACTGGATGATCAAGCTTATTATCGGTATTTAAACAAAAAGCGTTCCACGAGGATTTTATTGCAGCAATTATACCCTAATATTCAAGAAAGTAACACGCAACAGAAAAAACTTTAACAAAGAGGTCAAAATGATAAAAAGGACCTTTCTCATTAATTAAATCATTGACAAAACATAATTCCTTTCTGAATCCGTGGCGATAGCATACAGGCTTATTATCAACCAAATAGAGCTATTGTTCCAAATTGGTTGGCTAAGAATTAAATTATCATTGTTTTAAGAGTCAAGATAGCTTAAATTATGAATTGAAGAAACAAAAGGCTGACTGAAACACATCTTTCCAGAGAGGATTATTTACTTTTTATGCATTAATTCAACATAGATATCCCCATTTGTAAAGAAATCATCAACTGAAAGATGACAACTTTGAGGATAAACATAACGCAAAGTTTTTATTCCCATTCCTTAATAAACGTGTCACGCAAGCTATTTTACGAGCTAATACATGGGTCGAAATATCGATCATTTTTAGCCCACTATCTGAATAATTACGAACGATTTTTTTTTTGTACTAGTAAGGTCAGGCTTGTTTTTAAAATGAAAAAACAAAGAATCAATCTTTCTAATAAAACTTCCTTCTGGTGAGGGAAGAGTTAGCAGGTAATAATTAAACAAAGGAAGAATTATCGATTTTAAGATGGTAATCCTGCCTGAAACAGTAAGGCTACGCCTTTACCAAACGTTTGTCAAATGTTGTAACTTAACCATTGCAATATCATAATTGTAATGTACCATACCAGAAAGGTTTGTATTTTAAATTATACCAACCAGTTTGAAATCCTCATTATGTACCCAATTGATTTTATCACTGAAACCATGAAAAGGTATTGTGAATCCACAAAAAGTACCACTCCCTACACGGAAAGATATTTCTTATTTGATGTTTAAACCAGAAATTGTACTAAAAATATGAATTTGACTTAATAAATTGAGGCACGACCTCTCGCTTGCCTCAACGAAAAAGGTCGTATCATCTGCGTACTGTGTCATTTTATGTTCTCATAGTAATACCTCTAATGGACGCAGTGGCGGAGCGTCCATACAGTCAGGGGGCGGATGCCCCCCCCCCCCCTGACGGACTCAAATGAACTGCTGGCGCCCTTTTCAGCTCTTTACCACTTTTTACTTATTCGCGATTATTGACTTTTTTATTGCGCTCTCATCTACTTATTGACATTTGTCACAATTTGTTGGTGTAATTTGGCGATGACACCTATTTATTCTTCGTTTATCTGCAAATTAGCCAGGCCTGGAAAGGGTCATTTCCGGCGATCTAGGGAGTATTTTTACTAAAAATATTTCTGTACGCTACGCGCCAACCAGTGGTGGCGCTCCGCCTAGATATAGTGTCGAAAGCGCCCCTACAGACCATTCTCACCCCTCCTGACCAATACCCCTAGCTCCGCCACTGAATGGACGTATCATTATAAACAAGAGTATTTTAGATCTGAATACCAAATATAAATAAATATGGAGACAGTGGTTCACCCTGTCTACAACCCCTTTCAAATGGAAATATCAAAGAAGAAAAACCATTAACGAACATGCACAGAGGACGACGCATTGTTATTAAAAGAGTCGAACCATGGCAAAATCGAAGAACCAAAGATAAAAAGGTTCAAAACCTTCCTTATAAAAGACAGGGATACTGAATCAAAAGCCTTCTCAAAGTCAATAGAAAAAATGAAACCAGGGACTTATTTTCCTGCAAATAATACATTATATCGTCAGTAACACGAATGCAATTGCCGATATATCGACCTTTCAAGAAATCATTTTGATCAAAAGAAATCAAACGAGGTAGTACATTCTTAAAACGATTAGCAATACAACAACTTGCAATTTTATATGTCATATTAAGAAGGGAGATTGGTCTCCAATTTTTAAAGAAATTCCTAGGTTTATCCCCTTCGGAATTAAAATAATAATACAATGTCTCTGAGTAACAGACATCTGACCATTTTCATAACCACAATTTAATGAACGAACTAAAAACCAACTCAATACATTCCAGAAAAACTTATAAAATTCTACAATAAAACCACCCGTTCCTGGGGATTTGTTATTTGTCATGCTCTTTTAAACATTATAAACTTCATCATAACACAAAGGGCCCTCCAAACCAGATACCTCAGATAAACTTCTTACGAGATGAGAAAGTTTTCCTTTGAAATCAATAACATTTAAATTAGCCTCATTTGAGCTATATAGTGATTTATAAAACTCATACACCTCGGAATGAATTCTCTCCTGGTCAAAAATATATCTATTATCACCTCAAAAAAAAACTTTTCTTTGTTTGTTTTATTCGCACTCAGATTTTTCAAACTACAAAAATATTACAAAGACACAATAGACAAATAGGACGGAATTGAAAAGAACAAAAAGAACAAAAAACAAAGAACAAAAAACTTATAAAATTCTACAATAAAACCACCCGTTCCTGGGGATTTGTTATTTTTCATGCTCTTTTAAACATTATAAACTTCATCATAACACAAAGGGCCCTCCAAACCAGATACCTCATAGTCAGATAAACTTCTTACGAGATGAGAAAGTTTTCCTTTGAAATCAATAACATTTAAATTAGCCTCATTTGAGCTATATAGTGATTTATAAAACTCATACACCTCGGAAT